>JBBPDI010000003.1:19625088-19651408 GCA_037974545.1 Cucumis variabilis
AAAAAGTTCCAATATTGTAGACTAAGTGGATGTTAAGGTGACGCTGTTATTCTACATTTGTGCTTTGCTACGTAGTTGTTTCTCTTATCGACACATGTAATGATAGGTAATGCTCAATGTTGAAATTTTCTATAAGACTTGTACTCTCTTGTCATGTTATGGATGCTTATATTCATGTTGTCTTTGTAGGTTCAACTGGAGTAGAAAACTTTATGAGTTTACTTTCAAAGAAAATTTTCAGAGATGAAGGCTTACCGGTTGGTCGTTTATGCTTCTGTAGAAAATCTTGTTATATGTATTTTGATGCTATTTAAAATATTTTTTTGATTAAGGGATGAGATTCTGTACTTGTGAATTGTTGGAACTTGATTGGAAATGTACGAATATTATAAATTGTATTATAACATATATATGTTAAAGTGTCGGCTATTTTTTTCTATATGAGTATGATGTATTATAACATTATTGTCATTCAAATGGTTCGTGTAATGACGAAGCGTCAAGGAGAACAGGAAAAAACTGTAGTAATTGAGAAATTTGCAACAGGAAATAAATGTCGTAATATATGAATTTGTGACAGTCATTAATTGTTGTCAATACGAAAACAATGAAAATTTTTTTACAAAATTAATTGTCACGATTGCCCTATCTATGACAGGAAAAAAATGTCGTCAATAGAAAAACAATGAGATTTAACTTTATAGAAAAACTGTCACGATTGCACTATATTTTACTAGAAAAAAAATGTCATCAATAATGAAACAGTGACATTTAATTTTTTAAACAAACTGTCACGAATACCCTAAATTGGACAAGAAATAAATGTCGTCAATAACAGAACGATGACATTTTAAAAAAAACTGTCGCGATTGACATATCTGTGACATTTAAAAAATGTCACAATAAACGAATTCGCAACATTTATTTAACTGTTGTTAATACACGAATGATGACAGTTATTTATTGTCATAAAATAAAATATGACAGTTATTTGCTGTCATAGAATACTAATTAACGACATTTATTTTATGTCATGAAATAACTTATTGTGACAGTTTTTGAAAACTGACGTGAAAGGACTTTCCATGATTCTCGCTTCTATAACTGAAAATAAATGTCATGGATTTTGTTCGCGATAGTAAATAACTGCCATCGTAGACCATTTTTCTTGTAGTGAACCTTATAAATGAGAAATATCAGAACCGCCAACCAAAATAAACTGCACTCTTCATAAATTTACAGAATTAAATAATTGATAAAATAAAGGTAGTGGGACCATATCGTAACAAGCTCTCCCTTGGAACCAACTTCCTTTATTTGAGCATACGAGCAATAATCAGACCAAGATATTCAGAATCATATAGCCATAGTAGTAACATAAAGCCAGGAAACAGACCAAAAAAAAAAAAAATAACTGTAGCCAAATAGTTTTAACTAAACCCATACAACCATCTCGTGTAGAGCCATACAAACATGACATTAACAGAACCCACAAAAAATAGAAGATAGAATCAATCAAACCAATCACAAAAGATCATAAATCAAAACCACCAGAAAGTATAGATCATATCCATATATGCCAAAACTATAACCAGATAACATAGAGAGGCATAATGTACAAGGATGTTATTAAAATTGGCGGAAAAGAACCAATCCATCAATAAAAACAATCACAATAGCCTAAAAAAAAAGTCAAAATCTCCCACTTTGCTTGTTGACAAATATTACTAGGAAGGGAGACTAGAGGATGAGGTAGAGGCTGAAGTGACAAGCCTTCGAAGATCCTAAAAAAGGGCATCAACATCAAATTTACGACTAGAGAGCTCATGCATAGTATGACCTAGAGCTCGGGACTTCTATGATAAAACGTGAAAGAGCTGAGAGACAGTGGCAGAAGGGAGGAACAGACCACCAGATGGTAGAGGTATATCATCAATAGAGATCCTAGACACCCTAGAGGTAAGACAGAACTCCGAGGGAAGATAAAAAACATGCATACCCTAAAAAATCGAAAGCTTAGAGCCAAAGTCTTCGTAGGAGGCCCAGCCACATCAGTAGCAGATAGGAGAGCAGAGTGTTGAGCCAGCAAAAATGCAGTCATTAGACAAGGTAAACATATAGGGATATTAATCCCAAATGAATCCACATGACATAAGAGGTGGCGAAACACAAACTTGCCCACATTAATAGGAGAGCCAATATCGATTAGATAGATGAAGTGACCAAGAGTAGTGGAGATAGGAGAAGCATGAGTAGAAAGGATTTAGTTGAACATATTTGACACTGAGAGAGACTGCAAGTAATTGACCATCGGCAGGTCAAGTGCGACCAGTTCCACCAGGTAACTCTAAGGCCAGTTTCTTAATGGAAGGGTAAGTGATCACCATATCATTAGGGATAAAAAGACCTAAAACTGATTAATCAATAAGGAAGAAATATGGCAGCTGGTACCACGGATGTGTAACTTATGATATTCAACAACACTTGGATCAGTAAAGTCAGCAGAAAGATTAACAATCAACTCCTTAATAAGCCGAGGATAGAAGGGATTGACATCCATAACTGTTTTGATCAAACCAGCTGCCTAAATAAGCTTAATCACTAGAGTGCAAGACTGATGCTTATCAGAGATGTTCATCTCATCAGTGATACAATAGTGCACAACATACTTCCACTTGTGAATACTATCCTCAGAGTGGAAAGAGATGCCATCAATGGAAACGACTAAAACATTTGGTGGGAGCTTACGTTGGCCAGCCTTTGTAGTAATGATTCATTGACTTTTAGCTGCGAGACGACGAGGAAGCATATGACTTTAAGAAGAGGTCGTGTTCCAATAAGAGGTATGACAGTGGGTGGATTTGAAGTAGTAGAAACATGAGGATCAATAGAGGAAACTCTTGGAGAAGTAGCAAAAGAGTGAGCAATATGTAAATCCACAGTTACCCCAGGAGAATGGGAACTTAGATTGTTGAGAATGGAAAGATCCGAGGATGAACAATGATCCATATTGTTAGTCATGAGAGGACCCCGAGATGAAGCCTGGACTGTGACAGAAGGTATGGAAAACACATGAGGAGGAGGAGGAGGAGGATCGAGGTCACACATAGCAATGGAGGAGTAACAAATGTGGCTTTTGGTAATGTTTTATTTGCTTTTATAAAGAAAATGACTTTAAAAAGAAAATGACTTTAATATTGTTATTTTTTTTGTGTCTAACGACTAGTTTTTTTTAAAAGATGGTAAAGTTGCCTTATTGGCTTTTAAACAAAGTATTTTTTTTTTTGTGTCTAACGACTAGTTTTGTATTGTGTCTAACAGCTAATTGAGTTTAAATCTCAACCATTCATTTTTCTTTTACTTACATCCAATGTCCCAAAAAGATTTTGAATTTATCTTTCCCCTCTTTTTAAATACTTCATTTTTTTCAACTTTTAAAAACAAGATTATTAAACTTTACAATCCTCAAAAAGTGCAAAGCCAACATTGTTATTCTCTCTAAAGCTTCCAATTTTTATTCTTTTCATCTTGTTCTCGAGATAATTCTTATTATATTGTGAGGATTAAATTTGTGAGCTTCAAATTGTATACTCACTCTTTTAGAGAGTTTTCTTTTGTGTGATTTAAAATTTCAACATATTGTAACAGTTGGATCCTAACCCATGAAAAGGATCGAGTTTGCTCTTGAACTCGAAAAAGGAGCAAGTAGCGGTTCGGCTCTAATTCGTGGAAAGAGTCAAAAGAAGATTTTCAATCAAAATCTCAAGAAGTGCTTGAAAAAGTGGATGTAGGTTGAGTTTAACCGAACCACTATAAATTATAGTTTCTTCTTATCTAACTCTTTTCTAATTATTTTTGCATTTAATTTTAGTTACATATTCTTATTGGTTGAGTTTGATTGCATACTTCCATTCATATCTTTTTATCAATCTTGTTATTTAACAAATTTTACAAATTTCTTTATTTAATTTAAAAAAATATCTAATTAGTTTAATTTACTTTTTATTTGTTAAAAAATTTAATTCAACCCTATTCACCCCACCTTTAGGGCTGCCATACCGATCTAACAGACAATCCCTTCTAAAATGTCCAGGTTGTTTGCACTGATAGCAAATATTTACTCTAACTAGACATTATCCCCAATGATACCTTCCACAAAGGTTTCCTTGTCGTGCTAGCAACATATTCCTGTCCACAACTGTAGTTGGTCTTGTTGGTTGACTAAATCTTCTTTGTCCTGGTCTTGAGTAAGCACTTCCTGTGTTTAACTCCCGTGAAAACTGTCTCATAGAACGATTCTTAAAATCCTTCTTCCCTGACACTCCTGGAACAAAAGATTTTTTTATATTATTTCTATTGTTTCTTCAAAAGAGTGTCTTGCCTCTGTTCCTCCTCAAATTCATCCTCTTCCAAACTCTACTTAACTCGTACAGATGTACTAATCAACTGAGAGAAGCTCACTTTTGCTGCTACTAACGTTACCAGGGTATGAATCTCTTTACTCAAATCTTTTTCAAACTTCCTACACCTTTCTTCTTCAATTTCTATCATTGAACTAGCATACTTCGATAATTCAGTAAACATCCTTTCATATTTTGCTATTGACATTAAATCTTGAATCAACTTCATAAATTCCTCTTAGTTCATCTTATGATAAGTTTATGATAAAACTTCTCTTCAAAGATATATCTAAAAGTTTTCCAATCCATGATGTTTGCAGGGAGGAATGTGACATCATGTAACTTCGCGTTTTGGACTACTATAACTACAACATTCAAGGATATACAGATTCATCCTTGTTGCTCAGGCCGCTAAGCTTTATACACTCCTTTCAACATATAAGCCAGCTTCTTATCATCATGTTAACTCGTACACCCCATGGTGGCCTTGACTCTTTATGTGGACATAGAAGTTAGCTTATTCAAAGGAAACAACTAATGGTTTGAACACAATTTCTTAAACATTGAGATCAAATCATGCTTTGAAACTTAATAAAACATGTTGTAAACATATAGGTTTTTCATATTAGAAACTTTCATATTTGAAATCATCAAGAATTTATAAAGAAATCTTAAAATTATATAAATACTTTGAAGAAAACACTCACAAACTTAGCCTTAACCTGAACTACTTCAACTTTCTTCTTCTTTTTCTTGCGTAGTGAAATCGACAACATTTCAACCCTTAAGATTTTCTCTTCAAAATTTCAAAATAACAATAATCAATATTCTGACCTCAAACCTCTATTTGTCTACTCTTAAAACAACTTAGTCACCCCCAAACTCTTGTTCGCTTGTCAGCTCTCCTTCTTAGTGCTGCATGTGCAAGCTGAAGGTGTAATCTTAATCATGCTTAGATTAAACTCTACATGTGGCCCATTAAACATTCTTAAGAAATTTATGAGAAGTTTTCTTACTTCTTCTAGCCAAACCTTTCTTCTCGCGTAGTTACACTTAGACTTCAAAAGTCTACCTTATGAACTACCTTAGATAACAACTTCTTATTGCCTAACCTTTCAAAAGCCTTCTCGCATAACCTTCCTCGCGAACTAGTCAATCTCTTCTCGTATAGACTTCTCAAAATGCCTCATTTAGAACACAGTCAGATTTTTACTTCTTAAATCTTGAACTATTAGGAGTGGGTCTTACAATATGGCACTTCAAGGATCCCCAATGCTTCCTTTGTATATACGCACTTGTTAATCAATTTGAACACATTTTTATCAACAAAAATTAAAGAATGCATTTAGGACACAAGAGTTTCCAACTGCAGCAGCATCCTTAGCACTAGTCCATTTTAGCTCAGACTTGCGAAAGACTTTGCCAACTTTGTCTGTCTCAATTGGGTGCTCTCATAACAATAGATTTCCAATAGTTGATGCCAAGAGCTTGGAGAAAAGTTATCATTTTGACCTTCTAATAGTCATAATTTGCTCCATCTAATACTGAGGGTCGAGTGGTTGAATTTCCTTCGCAAATATGATTCATTTAGGTAATTTTTGACGTAACCCGCTCTGATACCAATTGAGAAACCACCCACTCAGTTATAGTTGTACCATATGTTGTACTGTGAGTTAATAAGCAGAGAAACAACTGAGATAACACATAAAGCAATAGATCATAAACACATAGAACTTTGATATCCCAGTTCAATGACCATGCATCTATATTTGGGGGGTCTTAGACTCAAATAAGAGAATATATTGCTCGTATAATAATTGATCATTACAATGGTATGACTCAGGGTACAACACTTTTCTCATAATTAACAGTGTTGACCATAGATTGACTAAATAATCAGTAATATGCTAAACATATAACATTCATCATAACATTATCAAGATATTTCCCTTTATTCAATAATCACATGCAATCCTAGTTTTAAGCACCCTTGATAACTGATTTGACTCTCTTATGTTGAATATGCGGTATCTTCACTCGTTAGTTCTCAAAAGAACATATTAAACTAATTACCACGATCCAGGATCTATTTTCGAACACTAACAGAATCACTCAACGCATAACCTTACTTGTCCCACTGTATACGTGTAAAAATAACCTTCAACACATAGCTCAAGAATAATATCCAAACAAACCTAGAAACAAGAAATATCAAAACCGACAATCAAAATAGACTGCACTCTCTATAAATTTACAGAATTAAATAATTGATTAATAAAGGTAGTGGGACCATATCGTAACATAGACAACCATAAAGGTCTTCTATACTATCCTCTAGACCTAGAACTTTGATTGTGGGATCAAGATAGAGATCAATTTGCGAGAACTTGAGATGAGAGTATCTCATGAACATAAGAAAAAATTCAACAAATTTTACTTAATATTATCAATTATCAAAACCATAGATTATCCTTTAGTATTTAAAGAAAAATATGATGCAAACACTTTGCACAATATATTGACACCTAATTGATGAATAAGCTAATGGATTTCTAGTACAAACAAAACAACACATATTTGAGCATGCAACTCAAACATGTTTCAATTAAATGTAGACAAATTCCATTTTGATAAGTCAAACATTTTGACTTTGTATTTACAAAATTCATTTAACTTTTCAAATTGGTTAATTAATTGTATAATTATATTAATTAATCTAATTAATTAATAATATATTATTATAATTAAATAATAATAACAATATTATAATTAATTAAACTTTTTTAATTAATTTTAATATTATTATTTCTACCACATATCTCGATCAATCCAATTGATCTGATTCGAATCTCTATATAAATTTTGGATATTTAAATCTTATTTAAATACCATTTCTCTCTCAAATTATGATTGTTAATTATATAAGATATTATTAATAATTTATTTTCTCCACTAATTTGGACAATTTGAATTTCTGATCACGTTGTTTTAAGTTTAAATCCCTAACAAGCTAGTGGAGGAACCTAATGGACATATGGATCATGGGCTCCAACAATCTGAGTGTAACTGTTTAAACTCTTTTAACCGAGTTCTTGAACAATTTATTAACTAATTGAGACTGTCCACTATAGTCCATAGATGTATTCTTCTCACTATAGATATATCTGTGTCCACTTGATGTAGCCATAATTAGTAAGTCAATCCTTCATAGATTGTTTGTAATCTCGGCTGAGTCAATCTACCATTTTACCCCTGAGATTACATCTTATTTTTCAAGCCTCAACTAATTCTTTAATGAACAATTGGTTTAAGGTCCAACTTTTAAACTGAATTCCTCTCAAGCCAATGAGAGGGTGGGGCCCTTTTATTCAAGACCTAAAGTCAGCACTAAGAGAATAACCTATTTACTAACCTTAAAGTGGGCATGAGTGAATTTCATCTCTTGAACCCTTAGTCTTACCCATAAAATGGAAGGTTTATTGGATTAGTGTTGATAAACTGCCCTCACCTATGCAGGTCTAAGGATAATCCCATGTGAACAAGAGTTTATAGTTTGCTCAGAATTAAGGTTAAGTTACCTAAGTCATAAAAAATTGACGTAGTTTTAATCAGTTAACGATATTATAATGTAAAAGGTAATTGTTTCATGGTTCGATCTTATACAATCTCATTGCATAGGATGTCCCCACTCACATGTCTTTACATGAGCGTATTAGGATCACTTCACTTGTACTAACTACCAGGTGGGTCACATTCATAGTGTTTTTAGAATAAGATGTTCAACCTTATGCCAATACTATATACCATTTAGACTATTACTCGAACTTGATTCACATTTATGTTTATCTACACATAAAATTCAAGTACTCATACTATAGTCAAGACACCTTGTTTATTGGATTTTGAGTTTTATCATAAGCAAATTTTTTATTCAATAACAATTTATAGGACAATACTTCAACAACAACTTCATTCAACAATAGAATAGTTTAACATTTAGAAATTACAAATTTTAGAACATAAAACCTAACAAATCAAGCACAAAACCTAATTGTCAGAAATTTTTCTAAGTCAATATGGGGGATTAAGTTTCTTACCAAAGTTGAAATATAAGAATGATGTAGTCTTTGGGTTTTAGTCATCGTCTAAGTTTTTGAAATGCAAGTTAGTGAATTGTGTCGGTTAATCTTATCGTTGACATTGTCTCTATAGTTCTCCGTTGTTTGACGTCTCTACAGTGTTGAAGTTTCTATTGACACACTCGCTCATGGACTACTTCTCTAAGTCTAAGAGAGGATGTGAACACAACAAATATTGTTCTTATGAGGCCTTGATCACGTTCTGCCTTACGCGATAAGGTTCATGCGACAAGATTGGCCTATGTGATGAGACCTTTATCCAGAAGAAGAGATTGCAAAGTAACTTGCATTTTTGTGTTTCAAGCCACGCGACGAGAAAGGCTATATGATGAATTATTTTGTATTTTGAGCTTCCTTCAATGAAAAGTAGTGACATCATCCTTGTGTAAGAAAGTTGACGATTAATTTGACTTTGCCGTCCAATAAAAATTCAGAATAAGAAAGTGACAGTGACACACGACACTTTGACATTGGACCATTCTCACCGTCGGACAGAATTTGTAATCATTTTGGCATGAGAGACTTCACTGGATAGACATATAAATAGGTGAACTCCGGTCATTTTGAAGCTCCTTTTACCGTAATCTTACTTAATAAAGAATTGAGAGAGTTTTAAGATTTTCATAGATTTTTAATGAGTTTGAATTCAACAAGGAAGTGCAAGGAGATTCTTGACTAAAGCGTTAGGCGAAGAAGCCAGTTGATTGTGAGTAGTTCTTTCTATACATGTTTTCATAAATAAAAGAATTTCTCATATGTTTCAAGCCTTAAATGTATTTCTCTAGAAACTATGAGTTACATGATTTCTCTTATGCCTTTCCATTTCTTAAAATGCATGTGATTTATAAATCAATGGGATTTAATATGAACTGAAGCGATGCCATGAGATGATCTTGTGTACCCTGTGTGATGAGATTTCTTATACTTGTTGTGTGTTTTGGTGTGGGATGCCTTATTCTTGCTGTGTGATCTGGGATAAGATGTTCTATTATTGTTGTGTGATCTAGAATAAAATGTCTCATACTTGCATTGGAAGACACGCTATGAGTCACACCCCGTCCTAGGTTTTTCCCTCTAACCTAGATCGTGGTGTGAATCTACACTTTAAAACATTCCTTTTCAAACGTAAAATTGATAAAATACTTTTTCAGAAAATTTTATAAAAATTTTGGTAGCACCTTCCCTAAAATATTGGGTAGCCAATCTTGAAAAGGAAGAAATTTTCACTTCTATAAGTATATAAACAAACTTCAGATTCCACAACACAACAAGTGTGTCTCATCACACACTTATCCAAACGATTTCAGAGTTTCAAGGAGAGTTAAAAATTCAAAATAGATATTACATACAAAATGATTTCAATCTAATAAAGGATCTCTAAAAAATACGAATCCTTGGCATCACTCTCGCTACATCTAACCACCCCATGATGCAATAAGAATGTTAACTATAAACATACAAAAATAAAGATCTACAAATGGTGACGAAGGGTTTAACCAATGCTTGGTCCTTGATCGCTACTTGTGGGGGGAGGGAGAGAAAACATTGAAAACGTAAGTTAAAACTCAGTGAGTGACAAATTTTTAAAAGTAAAAGCTCGTAAACATGTTCTCAAACTGTTTAAATATGACGTCAATTACGAAATAATATTAAAACATTAAAATCATATATTACCATAAGCTTCAAGTCAAGCTAACAAACTTGTACCTAATCCAACCATGACAAGGCGCCTAAATATAGGACCAAGAATAGCTCGCACATGACCAGAGAATCATGTGGCCAAAACTAGCTCACGCATATTTAGTACCCGCCATGATAGAAACCTCCATCTAAACCAAGCATGGTAGAATACTAAATACATGATTGAGAATAACTCACACGTGATCCATATCCACAAGGAAACATGAGGTCAAACTGAGCTCGCGCATACTTAGCAGCTACCATAGTAACAATCCATCCAATCCTACCTTGATAGAATACTAAATACACGACAAGAATAGCTCATACGTGATCCATATCCATAAAGAAACATGCGACCAAACTCAGCTCACACATACTTAGTATCTAGCATAGTAATAATCTCCACATTCGCTCTTATGTGCACATAGAGCCACCCATCATGGGTTAAACTAGGCCCGAAGGCATATCTCAGTCCTTTATCCATATTCTCACCTAGACTTAGGTTCTCGATCTCCAATCACGACTTCTTTCAGCTTCAAAATCCATTGACAACCGTAAGTGGCACTACAAAAACACATTCACGTAGCCTTAGGAAAATCGCCAACATTTATAAAATTACGTATTTCATGTTTAAAAGCCAAACATGGTCAGAAACACATTTCATAAAATGATTTTTAATCATTAGCGATCAATACATGTTTTAGAAACCTTTCAAGTCTAATAATAAATCAATGAGTAACTTAGAAACTAATTGTCATCTAAAACTTGCCTAGTAAGTTTTGGTTCAACCACATTTTTGGAATATAAGAGTTCATGTAAACCAAATTTATATTTGAAAACATTTCTAACACATAATTCATAAAAAAATCATACTAACAATCAATGACTCGATCCTCCGGGATTATACGCTTTCCTCACTTCAATTTGGCCTAAAGTAAAAATTAAGGTCTATCAGTTAACTTCACAAAGCAAGATTAGACTATACTTTTCTCCAAATCACTTCATAATGCCAACTCAAACTATTTATGTTTATAAAGGCCCTGAATTCTCAATTCACCTTAGATTAGACTATACTTTTCACCAACGAACCCTTAGACTTGAAATCTAAATACTTAACCCAACGAGTATCGAACTTAGCTCAAGCTGAATGAGTCTTTTACGTAAATACATCAAGCTCAATGGGTCTTTTATGTAGATACATCAAGCTCAATGAGTCTTTTATGTGGATACACTTTTATCTCCATTATCCATGCTGTTTTGGGATTTACATCCATTATATCAACAAGAGACCAACAACCTTAAGCACTTTCTAAGATTTAGATTGAACTATCCATCAAGTGCTTTAATTTAGGCTAAACTTTCACTTTTGGACCCTTAAACTTCAACTTAAACTTTTAATGCTATAAGCACACACACTCAAGTCGTCTTTTAAATCCGCATACTCTTATATCCAATATCCATATCTTAGAGGCTTAGATCAATTAACAATTTCAAACCAATCTAACGAGTCAAATATTTAGGAACTTATCCAAACTTGTCTAAAACGACCTTAAACGTGTTGATCCATGCTTTCAAGTTCTCCAAATCTTCAACTTCTTATAAAAAACAATACGGGTAAAATCAAATTCATGCTTAAACTCAGTAGGTTTTTTAAGAACTATGAGAGAACTCACTAAATTTATTTAAAATCTTATCGATACCTTGTTGAAATCGCCTTGACAATACATTAATGAATTTCTAAATTTGAATCTAGTACCTAAAACCATTTTATGTTTTATTTGGGAAGTTGAACTACTTAACAATGACTTGACCAGACATTGCTTATTCTGTAAGTGTTGTAAGTCAGTTCATGTCTTCCTCTACAGTGAATCATTGGGCTACAGTAGAGCAGATTTTGTGTTATCTAAAAGCTGCTCCTGGACGTGGGATCTTATACAAAGATCATGGACATGCGAGAGTTGAATGTTTTTTTTTATGCTGATTGGGCGGGATCTCGTGAGGATAGGAGATCAACTTTTGGATATTGTGTCTTTGTAGGTGGAAAGTTAGTATCATGAAAGAGTAAGAAACAAAATATTGTTTCTCGTTCGAGTGCTGAGTCTGAATATAGAGTTATGACATAATCTGTGTGCGAAATAATATGGATTCACCAAGAATTCATATTATTATCTGAGATAGGCTTCAATATTACAGTTTGAACTAAATTATGGTGTGATAATCAAGTTGCACTTCACGTTGCATCTAATCCAGTATTTCATGAACGAACTAAACATATTGAGGTGGATTGTCACTTCATTTATGAGAAAATACAAGATGGGTTGGTGTCCACAGGATATGTAAAGAGTGGAGAACAATTGAGAGATATTCTGACTATAGCTTTCAATGGAGCATGGATAAGCTATCTGTGCAACAAGTTGGACATGATTAACATATTTCATATTTGCTCCAGTTTGAGGGGGATTGATATGATATATATTTATAACACATGTCCTTTGTAATTGTACATAGTGTCTAGAGTTTATTTTGTTCTTTATATAAATATGTAACTTTTCTTTGACTCAAGATGAATAATTATTTCTCTGAATTCTAGATTACAGGATCCACTCGCATGATTTACTCTGAGAGATGATTTTGTCGACGAGCACCTGTTTCAGGTAATCAATTCTCCATTATGGTATGCCGATACCATTGAAGGTCAAGAATCATAGTTATATATCCATCAATTTTTGGTGTCATTCTCTTTTTATTATTAATAACGATTGTTTTGTGAAGTGGGGTAGTTTGAGATATACTTTACTTTATTCCATATTTATTTATATCATCATACAGATTTCTAATAGGCACATTAAGCACTCATAATCCTTATTTGGGTTTAACAAGTTAAACACAATCCACGATGCATCCGAAATTAAGTATCATTATCTCTTTAGTGGGCAACAGAATGCAAATACATAAAATAAAAATCAATTATGCCGTTGAAAGTTCACGTGGATTATTGACTGTTAGAGACTTTCCATTATCTTTTGGAGTAAGATCAAGAATCATAGTTGCTGCTTTTATAGCCCTGTTACAACAATAGTAGAATAATTTAAAGGTAAATCTACTCACATTAAGAGAATATAAAGTAGCAACATTAGTTTTATGTTCACGAGGAATAAAGAAGCACAAGTTTCAGAATTTTTAAAGTTTAAATAATGCAAATATAGAATCCCATGATTGGTTTTTAGTTTATTTGTATCATGGGTAAGCAAGCAAGAAAAACAAATAGAGGAAGAAAGAAAGCAAGGGAGTTAGAGAGAAATTTTGAGTGAAAAGTGAGCGAGTGTCTTGAGAGTAAAAATTTAGAGATTGTCTCTAAAGTGTCCATCTTTGTTCTCTTTCAATAAAAGTTTTCTTTCTTCTAAGTGATTGTCTCTTTTTTTTTTTTTGTGTCAATTTCTTCAAAAAGTGGCATTAGAGCCAAGTTAGCTTAGTTTGCGATGTTGGTGCGCTTTTGAAGATCGAGTATAGTTTAGAAGTGTGTGAAGCTTGTTGTCTGGGACAAAATTACTGGAGGAGTGCATTCATTCATTATATGATGATGGGAGACCTTCAAAAGTTGTTGGAGGAAAATCAAGAAGCTCAACATCTAGAATTACAAAACATGGTCCACATGTATGAAGTTACATCTCAAACTTAATGCACCTAGAACACTTGTAAGACATGTTGCAGAAGACATTAAAGTTAATGCACCTGAGGATGCTGCTACTTTGAAGAATTAGAATACTAAGGCAAGTAAAGCCATGTTTGAAATTAAAATTACAGTTGATGAAGAAATGTTTGAGTATATCAGTATTGTGGAGACGCCAAAGAAAGCACATGACACATTCATCTCACATTTCTCAAAGAAAAATAATGTGAAATTAAAGTTTCTAGAGAACGAGTTCTTGTCCATTGTTCAAAGGGAGATGACTATTAACCAATACTTTACTAAGGTGAAAGCTCTATGTCGTGAAATCTTTAAGTTAGATTCTACTTCTGCTATGTCGAAATCAGGAATAAGGAGAATTATTATTGCTATTCAAGTTGAACAGTCCAACCTTCTTTGGTTGACCTAGAAAATATGTTTTTAGTAAAAAAAAAAAAAACATTGACTATGCAAATGTTGGAGGTCATAATAAAGTACAATAATGAAGTAGCGCTCTTTAATGATCAAAGAAAAGGTCATTCAAAATTTTGAAAGAAAGTAGGATAAAAAAGAGAGAGAAACTCCACAACGTTCTCAAGTAGGGTTGAGCTAGTAAATATGATCAACAATACGACCATAGAAAAACGGGTAAATTTTATAACTGTGGAAATATAGGTCATTATACCAGAGAATGTCGTTGAAAGAAAAAGACAATAAAAAGCAAAGAGTTACCTTCCAAGTTGAGAGTATTAGTGAAGAAAAATAGGATGCAAATAAATGCATGCTTTGCAACTTGCAAACTTATCCGAACTCCCAGTTGATATCCAATGCAATTAATGGACAATGAAGTGTTGACTCTTCATGAAAAAGAGCTGGTAAATTATGAAATTGTTGGATTGTCGATTTAGTTTACTCTAATCACATGGCTAAAGATAAGAAGAAGTTACAAATCACGTCAAAGTAGGAAGCTGAGTTGTTGTGATAGCAAACAACTCAAAGTTGCTAATAGCCCACGTTGGAACAATTGTGATAATACCTCATTCTAATTCCAATCACGAACTGAATAACGTATTTTATGTGTCTGGTATGCAGAAGAATTTGATGTCAATATCTCAATTGACATCAACAAGCAACTTTGCCGTGTTTAGATCTAATAGTGTCAAGGTGTACTAAGATTTTGTAGTCAGTGGCAAGCTCTTAATGGAAGAAAAAGGGTGGAGTTCATCTATGTCAGGTTAGCAGAACATGCCTAAGTGGATAAGGAAAGACACCCAAGCACAAAGTGCGTTGATTATATTGATGAACAATATTATCCATCAAGAGAAGCTACCGCTGATGAAACATCATCATGGAATACATCTAAATCAAAAAGACATATAAGGACAAGAGGCTTTTTAAAGAAGGATCCAAATAAGTGATAAGCCAAATGCAATAGGATCTAATAGAAGAAGAAGAAAATGATGAAAGCGTAGAAGAGCAATTAAAGACACAAAGATCCTGACATAGTGAAATATGTAGTTAAAAACCATAATTATGGAGATAAACTAGATAGAGAAGAACAAATTTTAGGTATGCAAATGCAATGCTATTAGTATTTGAAAATCCAACATCATGCGAAAAAGCATCACAAAATATCCAATGAAGAAAGGTCTGGAAGTCGTGGTGCATTAAAAAGAAATAGATGTTGGGAGAAAATACAAGAGCTAAGTGCATCCAAGCATGAGAAGTGCTAGAAGGTGAAGAATAGTAAGCATTGAGAGGGAGTGATGAAGTAGAAGACAACATTATCTATTCTAGAAGGTTATTTAAGTATCTAAATTATGATATAAATATGTAAATTAAATTTTTCTAGAATTATGTTTAATTATGTAAACGAATATCTCAAAATAAAAATCTAAAAATATTATAGATTTTCTTTAGGCTACAAAAATTATAGAATTCATTTAAATAAGAATAGTTTAGGAAATATCTAGAATAGTTAGAATGATAGAGAGATTCTTTTGCATTGGTTCTGAGGATCTATATATGAAGGTGTGATCTTCAAGTAAGCAAGCAAGCAAAGAGAGAAAAAACGAAAGCAAGAAATCTAGGGAGAAATTTTGAGTGAAAAGTGAGTGATTGTCTTAGAGTAAAAGTGTATTCTCTAAAAAATTTCCATCTTTATTCTCTCAATAAAAGTTTTCTTTCTTCCAAGTGAGTATCTCTCACTCTTTTGTTCCAATTTCTTCAATAAAACAACATTACTTTACGTACGTGGTTTATCGATTAATGGGATAACTAATCTACGTGCGCTCTTCCTTGATTTAGAGTGTTGTTTGACAGTGATTTTAGATTTTAACATGACTAAAATCACTTTCCTCTAAAATAATCAATAAACAAGCAACAAAGAGGTGAAGAACAAGACCAAAAGGAAGGTGGGCCTAGTCGACCTCGGCTTGATTGAGCCCAAGCCCATAAAAAAATGACCCACAATTGATAAGCCCAACATAAGCCTAAACAAAAAAGGGATGAAACCCTAAAGACACTAGGTAAGAATGTTCAATTGATCGGCCTTGACCCAAAAGGAATCCCAGAACAAGTGGCCTAGTCACGAAAACCCTAGTTAGATAAGGATTAGGATGATGGTCAAAACCTATAAATAAGACTGAGAAGAACATGAATAATGAGCAAGTTATTCAACAATTATCAAAATACTTTTTACTCCTTCCAACCTTCTGACTTAATTAAGCATCAAAACTGATTACACGGTGGAGAATATATACCTTTGTTGTTCCCCATGGAGAATATGTACACTTGGTCATAATTTTGCATTAACAGTTGGTGTCGTTTGTGGGAAAGGATATTCAAAAGCAAGTTTAGAAGTTCTTTTTTAGAATAAGTCAAAGGTTCATAAACATGAATTTGGGTGGAGATGAATTGGACTAAGAATGCCACCATCAATAAATTCAAAAGGATGGGTCTGCTAAAATAACGGACTAGGAATACATTGAAGGAAATTAGGTCTCTACAACTCTAAACTAGATAAACTAAAGATTTTGAGGCTACTTGGCTAAAGCAACAGATAAGGAAAATAGTAAATGGCACAAAGTGGGGCCAAAACATGTTTGTAGGGCAAAAACCCAAGGCCAAGGCGGGCCTTGGGACTTTAAGAAGGAAGAACCTGAATTAGAAGAGATTCTTGATTACTTCAAAAAAAAAGAAAAAGAAGAAACGACTAGTCCCCGGGGAAGAAAGCCAAAAAAGAGGTCAAGTCAATCCTTAAAAGGGTAATCATAATGAACTTATATCATCGATAGAATTTATCAAATTTTGCTATATTTACAAAAATTTTAAAATGTTGCTACATACTTAATTATTTTGAATCTAATTGCTAAATTTGCAACTATCCGCACGAAAAAAGACCAATATGGAACACCTAGATTTATACAGATCTTAGATGGAACTTCATGAAATACGAGATGTGGTCAAGTATAAAGCGTTCTCCTCTACCTTAACAAGACCAACCAAAGAGTGGTTCAAGCAATTAAAAAGGCAATCAATTGAATAATTCAAAGAATTAACAACAGCTTTTGTCACATATTCCTAGGAGGATGAGACTAAAAGAAATCAACAACACATCGATAGCTCTTTAAAAGAGCTATTTCTTTTGCCTCAATTTGTGCTCGTTCCACCATTTTATCGAATTATTTGATGGTTTTGTTAGCCTCAAGCATTAAGGAGATGGATCAAATCATGAGAGTTTATTTGAGATTAAAATGAGTCTAAATGATGCTCTGTATACATTAAGCAAATAACTAGAGAAAAATTACAAAAATAGCCTTAAAGAGAGCAAGTGCCCTACCTTGGCGCTTTATACTACGCTCGTTTAACTCTAAAAGGCTGAAACCACTAAAATCGGGAGCAAAAAATAGAGTCTAAACAAAGAGAAATACAAATAAATAAGGAGGATGAAGATAGAATGACATCTATTGTAGTTGAATTCTGAAACCATGGGCAAAATCATTAACAAACAGTAAACAAAGAGGGGAAGAACAAGGCTGGAAGGAAGATGAGCTTGGTCAAAATGGCCTACTTTTGATAAGCCCAGCACAAGCTTTGCCAAAATATGGATGAAACTCTAAAAACACTAGAAATTAGTGTTGGACTGGTTGACCTCGGTTCAAGAGGAAACCTTGAATAGACGGCTCAATCACACACTAACCGGATAAAAAATAAGAGAGCCAAACCCTATAAATAAGATCAAGAAAAACACATGAATGGCAAGTAAGATCTCAACCCATTATCAAATACTACATTTTCTTTTCAACCTTCGTACTTAAGCATTGGAGTGGGTCTGGCTTGCACCACAAATTTATGGTTGTTACCTTGTAGAGATCAAGTATGTTTGCTTGGTCAAAATTTCAAATCAATGGCATGAAAACTATTGATTCCACTGTCACATTACTTCAATTACCTATCTTAACTGAAAATGAAAAGTGAAATGATGCCAACATGAACATAATTCTTGTAAACTCTAGACTTTAACTCTTGTAAACTCTAGACTTTAACTCTAGACTTTCTATCTAGTTGTCTTTAGAAGGAAGCTTCAACGATTCATTAAAAAATTGCATGAGAGAGAATTCAAAACTTCTGAAATTTGAGGTTTTTTATTTGGTAATATTTTTAATGACACAAAAATTTATTGTTAATTAACAACGTGAAAATCGTGTCAAGAAAAATAAAATTATGTCAAGAACTAATCATTATTTTTATTTTCAATGACACAATTTACTTCACTCTACCCATTTTTTATTTTCAACGATACAGATCATGTAAAACTCCCTTTGTGTGTGTTTTTTTGTTCAAGTAATTAAGTAAGAAAGTTGAGTTTAAAGAAGGATCGGTGAAGTGAGATTGTTGAGACATAAGAAAAGGAATGAAGAGAGGAAAGGTTGAAAGGTATAGGAAATTTTCCTAAATGTTGAGAAAAGTTGAGGTTAGGCTGCTAAAGAGAAAAAAAAGTTGATGAATTTGGCTAAGTGTTGAAGTGAGATCAGTTATGTGGCTAGATGTGTCAAGAGAACCTCTAGGCGGTCAAAAAGAATGTTGGTGATGCAGCCACATGAGTGTCTTAGGCGGCCAAATAGTGCTAGGCGGCATGAGCAAGCTAGGTTAAGTTGTGATAAGTACCTAGGTGCGACCGAGCAAAGTCTACGCATTCAAAGGAAGCCAATAACCTCTATGCAACATGTTGGTAAGGGTAAGACCAGGCGTTGTAATGTGCTGGGCGGCCCGGAAAGGGATGAGTTGCGTTGTTCGCTTTGCGGCAAGATGAAAGAGGAAAGAGGCTATGTGAGCCAAAGCAAGAGCAATGCGTTGGCATGTTGCTGAGCTATGAGGCATTGGGAAAGTGTTGGTTGAGTGGTTTACAAGTGGCCTTGCATGCATTGATTTTAATTTTGATAAGTAGGAGGTGGCACAAGTTTGACATGCATGATTGCTTATTTAAGTGAACTTCAGATCATTAGTTCTTCCTTTTTGCTTGTGTGTTTTCTATGATTTCAGTCTATAAAAAATCTAAACTGAGTGTAGTTTTTCAGTGAAGGCTGCCAAAGAAAAAGGATTCCAACAAAGAACTCATCAGTTGAAGACAAGCAAGAAATGTCAGTTTTTGATAGATTTCAAAACAACCTTCAAAGATCCAAGGCTGGAGGATTCAATACTTGGCATTTTCAGCTGATATTATGAGGTAGAGGTAGTTAAGAGGGTTCTAAGAAACTTTGTATGGGGATGTTTCTTGATTCGATAAATAAATTTTTGTTTATATTGTTTTTAGAAGTTGAAGTGGAATCTGGAACAAACGAAAATCTAGGCATCAAAGCAACTGCATTGAGTGTCAGCCGAGCATTTGGATGTTATGCGTGGGAAGAGGTATGCAAACGGTAAGCAATGAGGCATTGTGTGGCATCGGATAAGTCTAGTATACAACTATGCGACTAGGGATGTTGTCGTGTGACAAAGGCCTGTGTGCGAAGTGGATTCCGATCAGACTTGAAGTGGCCATGGTGTGGATGGGCGACGAGTGTCACACGAGGTTAGTATGCGACCTGGCACCTTGATGGGGCCAATGCCCACGTGGTAACCTATCTGTCGCCCATCCATGCACCGGCCATGTCAATGTGCTATTTGTGGACCATTTTTTTTTTTTTGGAGTTTTTTGAATTTTTTTAGCAAAGTTTGGAATTTTCAAGGATTGAGTTGATTTATTAGGGATTTTTTTTTCTAACAACAGGTTTAAGAAGAGTAAACGCAAATCCTTGAGGCCTGAGGGATATAACTTAAAACTGTCCGGGAAAAAATGAGTTTGAATTATGTTTTACAACATGAATTTTTAGTTAAATGATTTGAGCATGCTTTGAGTTATCTGATTATGATTTTTTAATGATTTTACTGAGTTATTTGCAAAGTACGAGATTTAGTTGAGTTTGAGTTTAAAAGCAAGAGAATTTCTAAACAAGAGAAAATAATGAGTTTAAAGTTAAGTTTTCAACTATTTAAACATAAATTATGATTTAGCAAAGTACGTTGTCAGTATGAGTTTCCAATAAGTAAGTTATTCTCAAAGCATGTTATTTATAAGCTCTCTTGAGTTAAGCATAAGTTTGAGATAAGTAGGAGTTTTAAGCAAAGTACGTTTTAACAATGTATGTTTTAATTAAGCAAGCATGAGATTAGGTAAGTTTCTAAGTATAAAAGTATAAGTTTAAGAAAGATGTTTGATTAAGTAAGAAACTCAACATGTTTATAAACAAACATAATTTCAAGTACAAGAGCAAGTATTGTGCAAGTATAAGCTAAGAAGAGAGTCTAAATGAAAGACTATTTGCTACCAATATGATTTAAGTACTTAATTGTAAAGCATGTCACTTGTTTAAAGGTAAGAGATTTCTTAAAGTTTCCAAAAATCTAATCAAAAGATTAAGTAAAGCTTAGAATAGAACAAGTATAAGTAAGTAACTAAGCAAAAGTTTAAGATTAATAAGTAGGATTTTGGAGAAATTAATTTAAGTTTAAAAGTATTTCTCTATTAATTAATATAACTGTTTTTACTTAAAGAAAAAGCTTTAGAAGTGATTTACAATGCTTTATGCTTGAATCTATTAAAGAAGAAATTAGGTCTTTAAAGATGTAGATGTGTGCAAATAGTGAGGTCTGGGCATGCCAAAATCACAAAATTGTCAGTGAGGCCTGGGCCTGTCCAAATCACATGAAAGACGGTGAAGACTGTGCTTGGCAACGAGAATGACAGTAAGGACTGGGCTTGCCGAAATCACGAGGTAAACAGATAAGTTGTAAGGTAAAGTAGAAAATTCATTTAGACCACCATTGTCTGTATCCATTCATGTCTACCACAATGGGGTTGGATGAGTTGCAGAGAAAAGTAGCATAATAGCTTATTTCAAGATTTTTTTGTAAAAATTGGAAAGTAATGTTTAAGCTAAGTATAAGCATATTCATTTTATGTTAAAGCTAGTCACTCACTTAGGCCTTTCAACTCATGTTTTCAAAATGTTTTCAAAATGTTTTCATTTTTCAAGTAATGATCGTGATCGCAGCGCTCTGCCAGTCGTTGAGTTTGTCGAAGCAAGTTCAAGTTGTTGTCCCTTGGTGAGCCTGTGTACTATATGTGTGTACATGGAGTATCTAGAGTAGTGTAAGAGTTGGACATTCAATTTGTTTAACACAGTTTCATTACAACATGTTTTGATAAGTTTTTCCATTGTGTTATAGTTAAGAAAGTTTTACTATAACGTTGTTGAACATATCCTTTAAGAAATGTTTTAAGTTTTAGAAGGTCAATATGTGTCGTTATAAAGTCGGCATATGCTGGCTTAACACCTCTTATTCTGGCTAGAAGATTTGCTAAGAAGGGGCGTGACAATTCAACTACAATACAAGCTTGTACTACTCATAGTTAGGGAAAATGCAACTAAGTTATTCTGTATCTGAAGAATTATCAAAAGGCTTGTACTACTCATAGAGAGGGAAAATGCAACTAAGTTATTCTGTATCTCAAGGATTATCAAAAGGCTAAGTTCACGGTTAGACATTGTTAGACATATAAGATATATGATACTATCTAAATATTTTGTTAAATAATCTTAATTTGAAACATGTGGGGTATAGGAAATTGAAAAAATAAAATAAAGATATTAAAAAGGTTATATGAGTTGATGTACCATTTGTGAGGAGATTGAAATTGGGCAGCTGAATCACCACGGCATAAAAGAAGCATGTCAGTGTGTATAGAGCCAGGATTTAAGGCAACAATTGCCATACCATCTGGTAGCCCTTTAGCAATACATTTACTTAGTCCCTCAACTGCCCATTTGGAAGAACAATATGGTGCAAACTGCAAAATTAATAATACCAAACACTCATTAAACAACTTTGTCATAATAAATATATGGATCATATATTATTTAATATGAATATAATATTGTCACAACCAGCCTTACATCTTCATGAGCAGATCTTCCAGCTTCAGAAGACATATTGACAATAATTCCATTGTTGTTTTGAATCATAAGTGGAATGAAATGTCTCAAAATATTAGCACTTCCTTTTACATTTGTATCAATCACATTATCAAATTCTTCTGCGTCAAGTTCCCATATCTTTGCACTTTTATGTGCCAAACCTGCATTATTCACTGTGAAATAATACCACCAAATATTAAAACTGCCCCTTTCAATTATTTGTATACTCAACTTTCTAATTTACAATGTCAAAATTAGTGGTACTGTGGATGAACATGATTTATCTTTTAAAATTTTAAAACTATTAATTTGGAGTCGGTTTGATAATCATTTCGTTTTTAGTATTTCAGCTTTTAAAAAAATAGTGCTTTCACCTCAAAATTTCTATATCTATGTTTTTGTTTAATATTTCAAAAATTGAGCCATGATTTGAATTTTCTATTTGATAACCATTTTTGATTTTGATTTTTCATTTTTGAAAGGAAAGTATACTAACATCTCTTTTACTCCTAAATTTCTTTGGTTATATACTTCGTACTAATGCATGTTTAGAAAACAAAAATAAAAGTGTGTTTAAGATTTGGATTTTATTATCAAAATTTCACTATGAATTCAATTCTTTTTTCCACAGAAAAAATGAAACCAAACCCCGTAGAAATTGAGAGAAAATAAACACAATTTTTCAAAACAAGTGACCCATTTACTAAACAATATAATCTAAAAGAACTTGTTTTTCTTTCGAGATTTTGACTAAGAATATTCAAATGCTTTGTTTAGTGTGAATAAAAATCATGATAAGGAATGGAGAAAAAGTAATTACAAATTTTTTAAAAAATAGAACATTCTTAGTTACCAACTATGAGAACTTAGTCAAGTATTCCATTTTTATTTTTTTATATTTCACTGGTGTATTAGAAACAAAATTATAAGTTAAAAGACACCAAAAAGACAAAATTCATAGCTACACATAATAGGCTAGTTAATTTCTAAATATTTAAAGAATGATCTATTAGACAAAGTACTTTAGGGTCGGTTACATAGCTACACATAATAGGCTAGTTATTGTTTCTTAATTAAAAAAGAAAGAAAGAAAAACCATTTGCTGATAACTACAAAAGTATTTCCCAATGCTTTGTTTGTAGTTTATATAGTCATTCTGAAATTTGTTCCGCAAAATACTTTGGCTGTATTGGTATGGCCGGCCGAGTACCCCGGCTGACATGAAAATAATTAATGATATACATCAACACAGGTATTGATAAAAGTTTGTTGATAGAACCTAAAATTTTGTTATAAAAAAGGGAAAATGCAAGAAATAAAAAAAAAAACCAAAACATAGTTATTAAACAAGTTTCTGCTTTAGCTCTTAAGGAATGAGAAACAAAAATAAAACTATCGAGTATATTCAAATTCTTAGATCTTAAAAAATAAGGAAGAAGGAGAATAGAAACCTTACAGAGGGGCGATTAGAAACGACAAGCAAGCAGTAGTTAAAGCCAAGAGAGAGAGAGAGAGAGAAAATTACCAAGAATATGAGGAACAAGGTTGTTTTTGGCAACAAATTGTGCGAATTCTTGAACATTATTGTCTGATTTCTGGGAAAAGAAATGTGGTAAGAAATTTGAACGAGACCCTTTTATTAATATTTGAAAAGAAGAAGGATAGGTTGAGATACATATACCACATCAAGTTTGAAGAAGAAATGTTGATTTAGAGAAGTGTTGGAAAGTTGTTGCTGAAGAGAATCAAGTTTAATTTGATCTCTTGAGCAACCAATAATTGTATGGCCACGATTTGCTAATTCCAAGGCTAAGGCTCTTCCTAACCCTTTGCTAACACCTGTTATCAACACCTTTCGACAACAACTACTTGGTTCTGCCATCGCCATGGATTATCGGATGATATATTTTAATTTCTTTCCAACCCCAACTTCTTATCAACTCTCTATCTCTATCTTCATATACAATAACCCCCAAACTTAAAAAAGGGTTAACTATTTGCTTTCACCAATAATTTATTCTAAATCCATAAACAAAGCGACAAAAATGTAAACAACAACTTCCTCATGGATCAATAATTTAATAATTTATAGGGTGGTTCAGAAATTGACAAATAGTCGTTGCTGGGTGTAACTTTTTGCTTATAACTCTTTTTCATCATACCTCATCCTTCCATTATTTTATTTTTCGCCTTAATCAAATTAAATTATTTCCTCCATATAATTTCCTTTCATTTCTTCTTTCCCTCCATCCATTTTTCTCAAATAAATACGGATAACAAAATAAATCAAAATATTTACAAACTATAACAAAATTTTAGATTCTATCACTAATAGTCTTCTATTACTATAGCATATCAATAACTATCATTGATAGAATTAGAATTTGCTATAAGTTGTAAATATTTTGTAAAATCTACCATTTTAAAAAATTTCCCTAAATAATAACTCAAATATAGAATATTTGAGAGATTAAATAAAAAAACACTTATTTGAAACCATGTTTAAATAATTAACTCTCTTGTGCATATTATCCTCCTCACTTGACTACATCTCAATACAACATATCAATTCTATTTATAAAAATGATTGTCACCATAATCTATCTACAATTCTCTACATTTAATAAATTCTATATTTAATTTATTAATATAGTGAACGCTCAAACACAATACTTTACCAACTTCCATCAATTTAATATACTTAATTAACACTCACATTAACTTTCACAACTCTCTCGATAATTCACCTATAACACTTAAAACATGTTTAATTTATTTTCTAACATCCCTTCTTGAACATGTTTTTTTTAATCCAAGCAAAATTCTTAACTTGTTAAACAATCAAGGAAGAGTTTTCCACGAAAATCATATTCAAGTGCAAGGAGACCACTAGAGTTCTCCTAAAAAGTGTTATTATTTATTGATGATTTTAGCCTAAAAAATTATATTTATTTCGTCAAGGAGAAATCAAAGGTATTTGACTTGTTCGAGAGATTTAATGCTTTCATTGAAAAAAATGATAGTTATTACCTAAAAGCTTTGAGATCGGACAGGAGAGGATGCTTGGTCTCATATATACTTTATGTGTTCTACACTATAGTGGATGTGAAATATATGCTCTATGTTTGCAACTAAACCAGGTGACTCAGATAGGAAAGGGGCTGACACCTACACGTTGCTAAGTCTAAGGATACATTGTGTACACTACAACAAATTTGCTCTTTAATGTCGGTTTGAAACCGACATTAATGGCCTTTAGTGTTGGTTCAGAACCGACTTCTATGCTAGCGTTATTAAAGCCCTTTAATGTCGTTTTTTCTTTGATGTCGGTTTAAAAATGACATCAAAGGCCTCATTAATGTTGGTTTAGAAACGACATTAATGGCCATTAATGTCTTTTTTAAACCGACATTTTTTATAATGTTATTGAAGATCTTTAGTGTCGGTTGGCCTTAAAACTGACATTAAAGAGGCCAACAATGTCGGTTTAAAAATGACATTAAAGCCTTGATTTTTAGTCCATTTTTACAAATTTATTTTTATTTAATTGTTGTATTATTGTTCATTTTTTATAAATCGACATTGGTCCGTGTAGATAAATATTTTTTTCATGCCAACAAATCGATAAAATTAATATTCATTTAGAAACTATAATATTTGTCTTTTAAATGTGTACACACAATGAAATATTAATATTGTGTTTATGTATATATTTTACAAGAGTACATGAAATAACATCTTAGCTAATACAAGACTTAAATAAGAAATCCTGAATGTCTTCTCAGTCTTCAACCTTCAACGATCGTCTGGTTGTCTACACAATCACTTAGCTTTCAATCTAATATGACTTCAATCATTCTACAAACAATATCAAAATAAACCATTTGATCTTTAGAATTCTAAAAAGGCAGCTTT
>JBBPDI010000003.1:19651508-19670701 GCA_037974545.1 Cucumis variabilis
ATATATATATACATACATACACATTAACAATTATACATACACCTAAACATATATATTTACATATACACATACACATACACTCAAATGTGAAAAAAAATTGAAAAAAATGACCTCAAGATGATGAGCGGGAATGGACAGCGGACGGTCGATTTCTCCTTCTTCTTCTTTCTCAATCGATTCCTCTTCTTTTTCAATTTTCCTCTCGGCGCAAATGACAGAACGATTTCTGTGTTAGAAATAGGCGGGACTTTTCGCAACGTCTTCAAAAACGTTGCGAAAGAACCTTAACTGCGATGCCACATCGCGAAAAGTGGACAGAACGAATTTATTTTTGTTCCACTTTCTGCGGCGTGGAGAAGCATGACATCGCGGATTCGAGGAATGTTTCACTTTCTGCAGCGTGGAGCAGCGTGACGTCGCGGATTATTAGGAATCTGCGACGCTTGAAGTCACGACATCGCAGAAAGTGGGCACAAAAATCAAACGTTTCCACTTTCTGCAACGTCACAAATTCGAAGGAATCCGCAACGTCGCATCGCCCACGTCGTAAAAAGTGGAAACGTTTGATTTTCGTGCCCACTTTCCGTGACATCGTGACTCCTAGCGTCGCGGATTCCTGATAATCCACGATGTCACGCTGTTCCACGCTGCAGAAAATTTAATATAAAAGATATATTTTTACATACCGCAACGTGGTTAGGCTTGACGTCGCAGATTATCAGGAATTCGCGACGTGGTTATCGTACGTTGCAAGAAGTTTGTTTAAGCGACGTTCTTTCTGGCATCGCGATAAATACTATTTCTTGTAGTGTTCATCACGTTGCCTAGCCTTAAGGTATCCTAATCTTTAAAATGCCTACTTAAAAAATCCTTCTATCCAGAACGTGGACTTACACATATAGTATACAGTTGGGTTGTAATTTGATGCGTAGAATTTCTTGACAACCTCTTCAGTCGAATCTTGGAAGTCCCCTTAAAGAACTTCCTCCATCCAAAAGCTTTAATTGGGGTGTCTAAAAACTCTGATAGAAGGGAAGAGGCCCTTCTTGTCCTTCACTTCTTTGGCAATGCTCAACTTTAGGGCCTCACCTCCCTTGCCACCTGGTTGGCTTCCCTCATGTTTGAAAATACCAACCTTGCTTTTTTTCTTGTTTTCAGGTTTGACAGTGTCTTTCTTCCTCATCTTCTTAGATGAGGCCTGTTTTTCTTCTTCTAGACTCATCATCTTTAACTCACGCTCGAGCTCTTCATCCAGCTCGACATCCTCCCCTCTTATTACCTTTCATTTGGAAGATAATGTCTCAACTTGTTCACTTATCCTTGCTTGCTTCTTTTTTCTCTCCTCGCACTTTTGCACTATTTTCTCCTCAACCTTCGTCATCTTCTCCTGCATCTCTACTATAGCATGCTTGGACCTTTGTATTTGTTCAATGAAGCAAGTGCGATAGCTGCATAAATTCCATCTTCACCAACGACTTCTCCATTGATTCCTTATTCCATCTCTCCTCATCTACCTGCAACCTCTTCGATCGTTGCCCAACCAATAAAGCAATATAACGACAGAAAAAGGAAATGGTTGGGACATTATCTACTTGTGAGGCAGTATATGTTGTTGCATCTTCATATGTCTGTCATTTAGTTTGGTTAAGAAATTTGCTAAAAGACTGTTCGAATTTCACAAGACAATCCAACTATGATCCACGTAGACAATAAGTCAACACAATTGTTCTAGTAAAGAATCTTGTGTTTTACAGAATCATAGCAAACACATTTATACAAGATTTCACTTTATTAGAGACTTCATTTCAATGAAGGAGGTTCAAGCTTAGTATGTGAAGATTGAAGATCAAATTGTAGATATTTTCAGGAACTGACTAAAAGTTTATGTAAGAAATTTGCTTGGAGTTTTCAGAAAACATGTTTAAGAAGAGATGTTGAAAATTAATTAAACATGTGTTCAAAGTAGATTAATCGTTATAGATGAAATAATGAGAGAGTTGAGAAAGTTAATTAATTAATTATATTAAATGGATGAGAGTTGGTAAAGTGTTGTATTTGAGAGTTCACTAGGTTAATAAATTATACATAGGATTTATTATTAAATGTTTTATAGTAAGAGTTATAGATTTAGACAATCCTGTAAATAGGATTGAAATGTTGTATTGAAAAGTATCCAAGTGTGAAAAATATAATAGTACTCCCAAAAAGAGTTAATGTCTTCCAAATAAGTTTTTATTTCTTCTCTCAAATATTATATTTTGTGATTATTTATTTGGGATGATCATCACACACTTCTAACATATCCAAGATTATATTTTTTAGGTTAAGGAGTTCAAGACACTACTACAATTTGGCCTTCTTGATATACAAAGTACTTCAAAAAATGTCTACCTTGATGGTCTTTGTCCATCAAGTAGGAAGATATCAAGAAAATTCAACCACCAAGAAAGGAGATTTTGATATTTTTTGCCCATCAAGGAAACTGAAAAATTCATCAATAAAATCATTTCTTGATGGATAAAACATGTAATAAAAATCATATAAAAAAGGAATAGATTTTCTCACAACCACCCTAGGTTCGTGGATTGTAACATTGACTTCTACAAATTTTTAATGTAGGAGTGAGGATTTGAACCAGGGACCTCTTGTCCATAGATATATATAGGTGCCAGCTAAGCTAAGCTCATATTCTACAACTTCTACAAATTTTAAAAACTCTAAATTACAAACTTTTAATTCAACTCATTAAAGATGAACACAATAACTAATTTAATTTTGATAAAGTTACTTATTTCAATCTAATTATAATTACAACAGTTAACTTTTAAAAAAGTAATATTGTATTTTATTGATCTATGGCAAATAATAATTGGAAAAAAAATAGTAAAGCTTTGAGAATATTATTGATGAATATCGTGTTTTCTAAGTCTGTTATCGAGGGTCCGAATTTCGTGCTTCGTAGGAAATAGTTTTTTTTTGATGGCCAATGCCTATCAAGATATCAATTTTTTAAGAGACTTGCCGACGATCTTATCCTAAATCCAAAATTAAAATCATTTTCTTGATGGGCAATGCCCATGATTTTTTTTTTTTTTTGTCTTTGTCCATCAAGAAACCCTAGACCCTTCAATAAAATTCTAAACCCATTAAGAAATTAAAAACAAATATATCAATTTCTTTTCGATCATAACCATTGCAAATCAAGAAAATTCATTTCTTGATGGGTCTCGTCCATCAAGAAAACCTATCTAACATGATGGACATTGCCAATCAACTAATAGATTATCTTTGATGTTTATTGTCCATCGAGAAATAGTTTTCTTGACGTTTGTGGACTATCAACAAAACTAAGAGAACTTTGCCCATCAAGAAAATAAAAAATCCATATCTTTTTTATGTTTTTTTTTTATTTATTGAACAAAATAAGGGGACTTTTCTTGACATACATGATCGTCAAGATAAACATTGTATAAAAAAAAATAGTTTTCTTGATGGTCCTTTGCCATGACCATCAAGATATCAAATTTTGGGTGCGTCAAGAAAGTCAAAATTTGTAGTAGTGAGAAAATTCATTTAGACAAGAATAAACTACAAAATATCTAGAATAGTTAGAATTCTAGAGAGATTCTTTTACTTGGGCTCCAAGGGTTTTACCCTATAAATAGGGGTGTTGTATATCTTCATTTGTGAACCAAGCTGAGCAAGTAAAAAAGCAAATAGAGAAAAAAGAAAGGAAGAGAGAGAAAAACTTTGAGTGAAAAGTGAGTGCCTTGAGAATAAAAATGTGTATTATCTCATACTGCAAATGTTTGTTCTTTCCTAATAAAAGTTCTCTCTCTTCAAAGTGAATGATCTTCCTTTTGTGCCGATTTGTACAATCATATAGGTATTTTTGTTAAACTCAAGGACTGGGCACAGTGCCTGGATCTTCAACTGTGAGAGATGCTCCATTATTGAGTGCAGTAAGATTAAGAATCATTGTTGCTACTTTCGAAGCCCTGCAATAAAAATAAAATAAAAATTGTAAATGCATCAACATTCATACAAAAATAAAGAGTTAAGTTGAAGACTTTTAAACAAGCTTCAGCTTGTATCCTCCTTTTAGATTGTACTGTTATTTTGGTTAACCCATAATTTTAATTGTTTTATACATTTGTTATTTGTATGTAAAGATTTTACATTGCTTGAGGGGTAAGTTTTTATTGAAAATTAAAAGCGAATATATATACATCAGTAGCAATTATGTTGCTTTTAGATAGTTGTGATAGATATTGTTGGCAATTTCTCTATCATATATATATATATCATACATAGAATTTGATATCATCAAAATCTATTAGTGATGGTTACTATTACAAGTCTACTATCGATAAACATTGATAAAAGCCTATCAGTGTCTATCATTGATAGAAACCGATTGGAGTTTATATCAATATCTATCAATGATAGAAACTGATTAGTGTCTGTTATTGATAGAGGTTCATAGAAATCCATAAGCTAATTAATGAGGCTTTTGAGGTAAGGAGTGAGTCGTTATAGTTATAAGTTATTATAGTTGGGTTACAATAGTTTGTTTTGAGGTGTAAATTATTTTACTTTGAAAAGGTTATAGTACATGCGTTGTAGCAAAGAATAAAAAAATGATAAAAGTAAAATGGTAAAATTTATAATAAATAATAAATACTATATCAAATGGGAGTTTTGAAATAATGTTTACTGCAACTAATTTGAGACTTTAAATAGAATTTACTGTAGCAAAAAGAAGGATATTTTAGAGTTTACCTCAAAACCCCCAGTGTCCATCAGTGATAGAAATTTATAAAAATCTATCAATGATACTTTGAGTGATAGAAACGGATAGAAGTCTATCATTGATATGAAATGATAGAAGTTTATCATTGATAAACGCTTATAAAAGTCTATCATTTGTAGATGCTGATAGAAATCTATAAAGGAGTGTTTGAAACAATGAGTGAGTTATTAGTCCTAGATTGTTATAGTTAAGGTTATAATAGTTTGTGTTTAAGGTGTTGATTTTTTTAGTTTAAGTTATAATAGTATATGTTTTGAGATGTCAAACTATTTTAATTTGAGAAAGAAATAGTAAACATTGTAGCAAAGAATAAAAAAAATGAACATAGAATAGTAAAAACGGTAACAAACAGTAAATATGATAAGTGAGTGAGGTTTTTGAAATAGTGTTTAACTGTAGCTAATCAAAGACTTTCAAATAGTATTTTCTGTAGTTCAATGTGGTTATTATAGTCTTATATAGCCATTGTCCCAAACATCTTATCATATCTATTAGTGATAAAAACTAATAAAAGTCTATCATTAATTCTATGAGTGATAGAAATTGGTACAAACCATATCTATTATTGATAGAGGTTATGATTTATTATATTATTATTATTTCTGTAAGTGGTTTGATATTTTTTCAAATTCTCAAAAGTACAAACTACGACCAACAAAATTATGGATAAAAGCAGTAGCGTAACAATAGGCTCAATTTTCTATACAAAAAAATTAAAACCAATGCCTATTTAAGCATAATAAAAAATCCTTGAATTAACTTTTAAATTGATTGTCTAATAGGTCTCAACACTTTAAATATGTCTAATTTATTGAAATTGATAAAATGTGTCAGCAAAAATTGTGAAAACATTTCGTAGAAATGGAAATGCTATGATTAATATAGTACATAATTATTTACATAATCTTAAGTTTCTATTATAGTTTACTTTATATTTTTCTACAAACCAACATTGGCTATAACACATATCTTCTCTAATCAATCAGCTTTATTTTTCCTTAGGCTTTCTGTTTTTTCTTTAAATTTAATTATTGGGTGAGTTTGGTATCTCTCTTCATTGATCAGCTTATACTCAATTAACAACTCCATTGAATATATCTTAGAGTTTGATTTTGACAAATCACTGTACTAAAATTTATTTTATTATAATCCATATACTTTTAAATGTAAAATTTTAGTTATACATTTCTAATAAAATCTTAAATTCAAAGAAAATTTTTAAAAATAACAAATTTGACAAAATATTTACAAGTTATAGCAAAATTTTAAATTCTATCAATAACAAACATTTGATAATCGGTGATATCTTTCTATCAGTTTCATTGATAGCCAGTGATATAAGTCTATCACGACTATCATTGATAGAATTTAAAAAAATTGATATATCTTGTAAATATTTTAATTTATTTTTCTATTTTAAAAAATGTTATTAACTTTAATAGAAATCTTACCTATGCTTGAAAATATAGAAACTACTCAATTATACTATTGCTTTCTTGGCAAAATTAAGCAGTTATAAAGAATTGCTTAATTCATTTAAAAATACTAGCCTTCATTATTGTTTCTTACATCTAAACATACTTTTAGTTTTATAAGTTTGTATATATATATATATATATATATATTGTAAGTTAGAAGAAAGAAACAAATTGAAATATGAAAGAAAAATAGTTACCAATGTTGGGGTGATTGATAGTTGGGAGCAGAATCAGGAATACATGAAAGCAGCATGTCAGTATATATCAAGCCTGGATCTAAGCTCACAATTCCCATTCCCTCAGGCACTTCTTTTGCTATTGCTTTGCTTAGTCCTTCAACTCCCCACTTTGATGCACAATAGGGTGCTATCTACAAAATACAACATATAAGATATACTCAACTACATATTAGCTAGATCTTCAATGCTCAAATTACTTTTATACTCAATGTGTGTGTCAATTTTATACTCAATGTGTGTCAATTACAATTATAAGGATAATTTTGGACTGAATGATATATAATCAATATAAAAGAACAATAGAAGGGAGAAGCTAAAATCAAGAAAATAATAATGCGTGTGGCCCAAAGATAGCACTCTAGATCTAAATGGGACCGGGAGAGGGTTAATTCATGTCAAGGCCCAAATAATTAATATGCTCAAAACTCATCCTCTCCAACTAAGCTCATTGTGTCCAGGGGAAGACATGCTAGGCCTTAGAGAAGAATTGAACCCAACCCCAGCCAAATATGAAATGAATAATTGTAATTGATGGCCATTTTAGCAATAATAATTAAGAATATAGCAACATTTAAATTTTTTTGCAAATATAGGAAATCTATCGCTGATAACTCGTATGGATCTATCAATGATATTTACAATATGATCTATCGATAATAGACTTCTATCATTGATAAAATTTGACAAATTTTGCTATATTTGTAAATTTTTTAAAATATTACTATATACTTAATTATTTTGAATCTAATTACTAAATTTGCAACTATCCCAATATGAAATAGGACGCAACCCTAGCTAAACACTAGAGAGAAATATCGTCTTCTCTTTCTAATAATCAAAACACTGGACAAACACAAAATATTGCAAAACAAGACATTATTCAACACATAACAAATTCCTTCATTATGATTTAACACATAAACATACCTCATTAATAGTAATTGATCGTATCTAATTTTTCTTATTTTGTACAGATGGCCTCCAAATGGAACTCAAAAGAAACTTTGTCTACAATTCAAATTCTAATAAATAATGGCCTTATGAATGATGTGAACTGTTTGTGAATTTACAATTTTGCGTACGAGGTCAATTTATTATGAACTTCTTCTCATCCTATTACTCACTTTTTTTTCTCGTCCTTTGCTACACATTCTCGCCTAATGTGATACCAAATTTTTTTCCACTTGCCTTTTTCTTCCTTGTGGATAACTTCTCGATCCTCTTTTTTGTTTCTATCTCCCGTTCTAAGAATCTATTTCTCCGTTTCTGATTCTCTTGCCTAAATACAATTTCTCACTAGTGAATAACTTTTCATTCCTCTTTCTCGTTTCAAGTACCCATTTCTCGTTTTAGTGGATCTTATCCTAGCTTCTTGTTCTAGCTTTCAACTCATTTTTTCTAGCTAGTTCCTCATTAAACACAACTATAATTTTTTCTCTTTGCATTGATTTTTTTTTCTTTGTTCATATTCTTCTTTTCTTTATACCCTTTTGTTTCCACCTTTTGCAGAACGAAGACAGTTTGAAAAACGGAGAAGGAAAGAAGCCAACGAGAAAAGATGAAAGAAAATGAAAACAAAAATGAAAAAAAAAAAAAGAAAGAAAGAAAGAAGAAGATAAGCTGCAAAATGAAGGAAGAAGAAAGCTAGGGTTTGTAATTCCATAAGATGATGACATTAGGATAAGTTCAAACGTCATTTGTTTTTTTTTTAACTAGGGCTATTTTTTCATTTGGATCCTTTAAAAAGGACCCTCCATAAAATTATTCCTTAAATTCTTATATCACCCCAATGATTATTAGTAAAAAAAAGACTTTCATGAAAATAAGGTAGCTGCATAAGTGGCAAAAAAAGAAAAAAAAAACTAAAATAATAGCATATATAGGCACAAGGTTAAAATAATTACATATATAACACAAAAATTAGTAAAAGATTAAAATACTTATGTGCAACCACCATTTTGGACGCTTCTTTATGAATTTCTTAAATTAAACACTATCATTGATAGTATCTATCAGTGGTAGCAGGTATCACTGACAGTGCCTATCATTGATAACTACTATCAATCATATATTCTCTATCATTGATAGCTTTCAATTTGAGAAATGATTATTTCACACTTTTTGATTTTTCACATTGAAAGCGCTTGTCACCAATAGCTACAATTAGTCGTTATCACCAATAGCTACAACTATTTGTTATTGCCAATAGCTACAACTAGTTACGATCACTAATAGCAACTATCATTTGTTATCACTAATCGCTATTATCATTGATAACTTATCACTATTATGGGTGCTTTTTTTCAATTTTCTCAAATTGAAATCTATCATCGATAATTGGTTATCAGTGATAGCAATTGATAACTATCATACGTTGCTATCATTAATAGATGCCATCAACGATAGCTTTGAATTTGAGAAATATGTTACAAGTTCATATCATTGATAACTGTTATCGGCCATAACTTCTATTAGACATAGCCATTGAAAGGCAGATTAACTTTCGATTTGAGAAATTAAATATGGTATATGTTGCTCTAGTTAGTTGTTATCACTGATAACTACTTTCAATGATAACTTTTAATTTGAGAAATGTGCTATTGGTTTCTTTCACTACTGATATCTTCTATCAGTTATGTTGCCATCCATTGGTATATATTTTTGGTAGCTACTACAAGTAATTTTTCTATATTGCTATCAATGTAGAAGGATATCACTAACATTATCTATCAATAGAAGGATATCATTAATAACATCTATAAGTAATACCATTAGAAGGATATTATTTTATTGGTGATATCTTTGAGGTAAACATATCAATTGTGATTTGATGAGATTTAATCAGGCTACCAATTAATATTTTTTATAGCTACTGTCAATGATATTCTTCTATTACTATCATTAAGATCAATATTTATCAACGATAGCAATAGAAGGATTTCACTAACAACATACATAAGCGATTTCCCTAATAGGCTAGCTACTATATGATATTGTGATATTGCGGTTGTTTGCTTTTAGCATAAATGTACAAAGAAAAAATATCAGATTAGCATGTTATCGGTCATAGCATTGAATCACTTATAACATATGATTTGTATGATAGCTTCTACTATTCATAGTATAAATGAAATTCATATAGTTGCAACTTTTTTTAAAAATATATTATTGATTTCAAGTTATGCTGTCAACATTGATATCATTTAGAAATTCAAATTTCAAGCTATAAGTGATAGACTCATGAAAAGCGTATTGACATATTAGGCATGATGTCATTGATAAAAGACATCATTACTAGTATGATATCACTGATAGAATCCATCACTGGTAGCATAAGAAGAAGCTATAGTTAACTTCTATCGTTGCTAAGAAGCTAACTGCTATCAGTGATGGCTTTCAATTTGAGAAATGTGTCATCAATTGTTATTACTAACATTTTTTATTTGTGATGTTTCTATCACTTGTTGAAAAATTGAATAATTTTGTTCAATCAAAGAGGACAGATGTCCTTCAACTTTTTTCCTATCCTTTTCTGAAAAGTAAAATTAATGATTTTTTTTTCTTTTGTGTCTTTGAGTGCTAACACTTGAAGAGAAATCACAAGGAAAACATATGATTCAAGCACACTTGAAGAAGGGCACAAAGTTTATCGATAGTAGAAGAAAGAGAGTTAGAATGTCCATGACCGTCCAAACCCTTCTATGGCTGCTAGCCACCACTGTCTAGAGTAGTCGATTGTTAGTTTGTCTCTCAATTCTACCTCCTCAATCTACCCAGTTGTCGTGCAAGGAGCTACTGTCGGTGAGGTTTTTTTCTCTCTCCTTTTTCTCTACCGCTCATAGCAATCAGCCATCTCTAATTTAGCAAGTCTATAATGCTTTCGAGTCAACGAGGTTGGAAAAAAAGAAAAGGGGAAAAAAGAAATGAAAGCCAGGGACGAAGAAAAGAAAGTTAGGGATGGAGAAGAATTACAGACGAGAAGGGATAAGAAGGAGAAAGAAAATGAGGGGAGAATTTTATTCTCCTTTTATTTATATTAATATTTCCTAAGTTGTAAAAAGCAAGTTTAAAATAAAAACTCGTGGCCTGGCTGAGAACAAACAACTTGAAACTCACGACAAACTCAATCGTGGACATTGGGAATGGAAACAGGGATGCATTAGGGAATGAAGATGCTGTGAATCTGTGTGAAAAGGGGCAACTTAGTTCCCCATGAAAGTCTTATGTTGGAACACCAGAGGGTTAAGCTTTCCCCTTAAAAGAGCACAAATAAAAAGTTCACTTTCGCATTACTTTCCTGACTTTGTGATTCTTGTTAAAACAAAGCTGCATAATATTAATAAAAAAATAATAAAATCTTTGTGGAGTACAAACAGTGTTAAATGGCACTTTACTCCTGTTGAAGGGAGTTCGGGGGGGATCATTATCATGTGGGATGACAAAAACTTCAGTGTTGTTGATTATATGGTTTAAAAATACACTCTATCCATTGAAATTTCCTATCTTAATGATCCAAACATTGCAAGTTGGTGGTTAACTGTAGTTTATGGTCCAACTACCAGAGACAATAGAGGGGCTTTCTGGACTGAGCTTGAGGAAATTAAGACAATCTGTCTTCCAAGATGGCTCATGAGGGGGGGGATTTCAACATAGTCAGATGGCATTTAGAAACGACTGCAAAAAATATATCCAACAATATCATAAACAACTTCAATGCTTTCATCTCCGGCTGTGATCTTTTGGACCCTCCTTTGTCAAATGCAAAATACACTTGGTCCAATTTAAGAGCACAACCCACTTTATCTAGACTAGACAGATATCTTTACTCGCCAGATTGGGAAGCTCTATTTAGTCCTCATTTCTCCAGCACCCTCCCAAGAGTCACTTCAGATCATTTCCCCATTTCCCTTGAATCAAATATTTTAAAATGGGGACCCTCTCTGTTCAGATTCATAAACTCCTATATCAAAGAGACTTCCTTCAAACAGAACATAGAGACTTGGTAGAAGAATATTACGCAAACAGGTCATCCGGGATACTCCTTTATGAGGAGACTAAAACAATTATCTTGCACGATAAAAATCTGGAGAGTAAAGGCCTTAGAGAAACAAATGAAGACGATAAAAAGGCCTTAACAAAAGAGTTGGAGCAAATAGACATTATGAAAGCCAACAATAGGATCACCGATTTGCATTTCTCTCGCAGAATTTCCATTAAATCAGACTTAGATCAGTTTGCTTTAAGGGAAGCTCAATCATGGGCCCAAAAATGCAAAAGATTGTGGAATCTAGAAAGGGACGAAAACTCTGCTTTCTTTCATAAAATTTGTACTACGAGACAAAAAAGGAGCTTCATCAAATCTATTTCAAATTCACAAGGTGACCTCTGATCTACTAATATGGAAATAGAAAAAGCTCTCACAGACCATTTCAGGGAGATATATACTGACAAAAGAAGAGAAATTTGGCTCATTGAAAACCTCTCTTGGACTCAAATTGATTCAAATGCAAGGGAGAATCTTTGCATTCCTTTTTTTGAGGAGGAGATTTATAATGCCCTCAACTCCTTTTCAAACAATGTCTCCGGGTCCAGATGACTTCACTATGGAATTCTTCAAATCAACCTGGAAATATACTAAAGGAAATATTATGGAAATCTTTAATGATTTCAACAGAAATGCCATTGTTAATAAGAATGTGAATTCCACGCACATTGCCCTCATTTCTAAAAAGGAAATCTGTTTGACCCCCTCAGACTACAGGCCTATTAGTCTCACAACAGGCCCCTACAAGCTCATGGCAAAAGTTATAGCTGAAAGGCTTAAAACTGTTCTTCCTGATACTATTTCAAAAAACCAACTAGCATTCGTCAAAGGGAGACAGATAACAGATGCTATATTAATAGCAAATGAAGCGGTGGACTTCTGGAAGCAGAAAAAAATCAAAGGTTTTGTCATCAAACTTGATATTGAAAAGGCGTTTGACAAAATAAACTAGATCTTCATTAATTTCATGCTACAAAAGAATGGTTTTCCCAAGCAATGGTGCAACTGGATTAAAGCATGCATCTCAAGTGTTGAATATTCGATTCTCATAAATGGCAGACCTAGAGGCTTCATCAAACCCAACAGAGGTATTCGACAAGGTGATCCTATCTCCCCTTTCATTTTTGTCCTTGTTATGGACTATCTCAGTATTTTTCTCAAGCAAATTGAGAGCAAGAATCAAATCAAAGGAGTGAGATTTCATGATGAACAAAATCTCATACAGCTCCTCTTCGCGGATGATATATTACTTTTCTTGGAGGATGATGACGACACTATTGAAAATATGAGATTTGATATTCGCCTTTTTGAGCTGGCATCAGGTCTTAACATTAACCTCAACAAGTCCACCATTTCTCCTATAAATTCGGATGCTCAAAGAACACACTATGTGGCAGAAAAATGGGGTATCAACACAAAATTCCTTCCTGTTCTTTATTTGGGAGTGCCTTTGGAGGGTAAACCTAACTATAGAAACTTCTGGACAAAACTACTGAAAAAATTCAGAAGAAGATAAACAACTGGAAGTTTGCTAGTTTATCTAGAGGTGGTAAAGTAACCCTCATAAAAGCTACTCTTATGAGCATCCCAAACCATAACCTTTCGGTTTTCAAGCCTTCTAAATCTGTCTACAAAGACGTAGAGAAAATCTGGAGAAATTTCCTATGGAGAAATTCATATGATAAGAGGAATATAAACCTTACCAAATGGTCGACAGTGCTGTCTCAAGTAAACAAAGTTGGATTAGGCATTAATAGTGTTGAAAGTACAAACTTTGCCCTCTTGAGTAAGTGGATCTGGAAATTATTTTAGGAAAAAAATCCTCTTTGGAAACGCATCATCACTGCAAAATATGATCAATCATACCTGGGTGAGCTTCCTTAAAAAGGCAGATTCTGCAGCTCCAAAGCTCCATGGATTTCTATCGTCAAGGGGGCTGATTGGGTCCTCCCTCAGATAAAATGGAACATAAAAAAGGGTGATACCTTTTCCTTCTGGCATGAACATAGCCCTCTGTCTTAACACTATCCAAGACTATATGCCCTCACTTCTAGAAAAGATAGCCCCATTGAAAATATGTGGAACATGGAAAAATCCAATTGGGACCTATATCCTAGAAGACAATTGAGAAGTGTGGAAGAAACTCACTGGATAGAAATGAAGGCTTCACTCCCCCTGCGTCTAGAAGGCATGGACCTTCCCAGATGGATCTTAAGCAACAATGGCAGTTTTTCAGTAGCTTCCGTGAAATTGGCAAGACCAAGCAGCAACCAGACAGAGATTAACACAACAGACGAGAAGATTTTCAGTAATATATGAAAATCATCAATCCCCAAAAGATGTAAGTTCTTTATATGGACCCTCCTTCACGAATGTATCAATACTTTGGATATGCTCCAGAGGAGACTCCTGCAAAGAAAATGAAGAAGATATAAACCATTTATTCTCTGCTTGCTCCTTTTCGGTGGAGCTCTGGAAAAGAGTTGAAGCCATTACACAAAACCATTTGATATCCAGCAACCCTTCTGACTTATGCAAGGAAATTTATAGATCGAAGAGCAAAACAAAAAAAAAACAAATCATCTTAATGCATTTGGTGGCTGCAACTCTATGGAACATTTGGAATGAAAGAAATAGAAGAATCTTTGTGGGGGAGCAAAAAACAGTTGGGACAGTATGGGAAGATATTCAAGCTGCTGCTGGCCTCTGGCAACCCGATCCCCCCAGTTTAAAAATTACTCGGCTAGTACGATAGCTTTAAATTTAAGAGCTTTCTAGTTTCATTGGGTCTGTATGGGCTTTTCTCTAGTCCTTTTGTTTTCTTCTTTCATGCTTCTTGTACTCATCTCCTTTATATTAATGAAGCAGAAATGGTGAGGGTGCTAAGGAGGTGTCCACCTAGTGGAGATGTCCCGGTGCACCTACTGACCCATCGTATATTTTTTTAAAAAAAAAGAAATAAAAAAGGATGACAAAAATGTTAGTATATTTTGAAATAAAATAAGGTTTTAGCCAATAAAAATTAATAATATTATTATCTAGAAATAAAAAACAAATAAAGCTGTTAAAATCTTTTAAATCTCGAGATATTAGGAAGAGGTTATGATAGAGTTCTCTACATTATTAACACGACAGAATTAATTATATTGGAAATATTTTTGATAAACTCATAAATGTATATCACAAATTAATTACACATATAAACTTTTGATAAGAGCGCAATATATTAAAATAATTACATTAATTACACTTTTAAACCAATATACACTTTTAAACCAATATTGATATAGATTTTAATTTAATTAATGTTATTAAGTCAAATGAACATGTTTTGGTTAAAAAGTTATTCTAAGCACAATTAATGTAATTGTTTTCTAATTTTAATTCATTTTCACCATAGTATGAATTAATGATATTGAACTAATTATATATATATAATGCTATATTTTTAGAATAAGAATTAAAATTTAATAAGAAACATTGGAAAACAAACAAATATGCGAGTTCTTACTTAAACAAAAAGAGTGTAAGAAAATTTTAATTTAAAATAATAATTTGATTATTTTTGTGATTCAAGGTTATTTTGACAGTAAAACGTTATTTTGCAATAAAATCAATGGTTAAAATTCTCCTAAATTCAAAATAATAATTAGGTTATTTTGAAATTGCATTTTAAAATCAATAGTTGAGATTCTCCAATTCAAAAATTGATAATTTGATTATTTTGAAATTCAATGATGGTTATTTTAAAATAAAATTAATGTTGAGATTCCCCAAGTTTCCAAATAATAATTTGATTATTTTGAAATTCAATGATGGTTATTTTAAAATAAAATTAATGTTGAGATTCCCCCAGTTTCCAAATAATAATTTTGTTATCTTGATATTCAAGTCATTAATGTTATTTTGAGACAAGAGAGCAAACAATTTGAGATTTTTCAATTTTAAAAAATAAGAATTGTTTTATTTTGAAATTCAAATTAAATTTGGTTATTTTGAAATTAATAAGAATGGCTAAAGTTCGTTAAAATGTTAAATTAGTTGACATTTGAGATATTAAGAAAAAAAGTTATGATATGTGTTGCTATATTTTTTCAGATAAAAAATAATTAAAGGTTGATAAATGCAGAACAAAATTAATTACAATAAATAATTACAGTTGGGGAAGGTGGGTATTTTGGTATTTTATAAAATCCCATGCACGTGGAAAAAATTCTATTTGCTAAAATTCAAAAGAAAAAGTAGTTTTGCCATTTTTCAAAATGATCCCTAAAAATGTTGCAATATCTCTTATTATTCCTATTAAATAATATTTATATTACACACATATATATAAATAATATTTTTTAAGTTTGATCCGTTTCTGTTATTTTTCGAAACCTTTTAATTAAACAAATCATCGACTATATTTTTAATAAAATCAACTATCAAATTTCGGTTCGTTCAGTTTCGATCATTCAGATCGTCAATACTCACCATTTATATATTATTATATATATATATATATATAATAATTATTGGAGTACCCAATACTTTTTTTCTTTCGTTATTTTTCTATATTGTGAAAAAAAAAATTGGTCAAAACCTTTCTTGAAATCAAATTACAGGCTACAAGAAAGTTGATCTTATTTCAACCATGGAGGCTATAAGAAAACTTGAAAAAAATTTACATTTATTCGAAGTATGAGAATAATCTTTGAGAATTGTATACTTATTATCTATGCAATATATATATCTTTACGACCAAACTATTATAAAACTATTTCAGATCGTTACTTTAACCCAAAGACACTTTAAAGTCTAATCTGAAACAAATAAAAAAAAAATGTTCTTCAGAGAACAGATCGAATAGTTAAATTAAATACAAAAGATTATAGAATATGTTCCAAAATTGAATATAAAAAAAAATAGTCCGGACCTTCTTTCAAATAAAAATACAAAAGTGTTATGTTTTAAGTAAAAATTAAACATACAATAGTTCTAAACACAAAACTCTTCACAATCAAAAAAAGTTGAAAACAAGCAAAACATTAAGCGAAAGCATTTGAAAGGTTCCCATGTGGCATTCATGAGTCATTCTTGTTCATCGTCGATCTGCCTTTCATATTACTTTTGTCTAAAAAAGGTAAACATGAAAAGGGTTAGTATAAAATTATACTCGTAAGAGACCCACTATTGGTCTCGTTAAGTATAAAAACTGTTAACTTTTATTAGGTGGTACCCTGCACCATATTATATAGTCTTGTGATCTCGTAGGATACACGTCAGCCAATCTAGTGATCCCGTAGGAACATAATTTATTGTGATCCCGTAGGACACCGTGCCTGCAAGGTACAATATCAATTGCTAAAGCTAACAGTTTCCCCTCAGTTTAAATACGTTTTATCATATATTTGAATTCTTTGGTAAAATTTAGATTTTATGATATCTATATTAATTTTGTGGTTTGTTTTATTTTATGAGAGAAGGGTTTGTTGGGAATGACCATCATTGTATTGATCTATAATTAAAGTTTCAATTGGAAATTTATTATTATTATTATTTTGTTGGTTATAATGGTATATTTAATCCATTTGTTCAAAAACCATAATTATTGTTGTGATTATTTATTATTGTTGTTATTATTTATTGTTATTATTGTTATTATTATTATTGTTACTACTGTTACTACTGTTATTGTTACTATTGTTACTATTGTTATTGTTATTACTGTAAATGTTACTACTGTTATTATCATTACTGTTACTATTGTTATTATCATTACTGTTATTATCATTACTGTTACTATTGTTACTACTGTTATTATTACTACTGTTATATTAACGATCCAAACTTTTCTACTAAGCTGGAGTCATCACCATTTAGATAAACATAAACTTTTTATTTTTTAAAACAAGAAAATAGTAAAATATGTGAAAAAAAAACAATGAAATCCTTTATTAAATAATCAAATAACTAATTGAAATACTAATTTGGACCCAAAATGTAGTTAAGGAAAATACTTGGAAATAAACATGAGTTTCAAAAATTTCTAAACATAAATTACTGGTAAGTGCGGAAGAAGACTGGACTATCTCCTATGGCGAGCTACGGTCGCGCCTTGTCATTCGCCCGCTTGACTTTCCTTTACCTTAGCCTGTAAAATTAAATATAGAGAAAGGGTGAGTATAACTTATACTCAGTAAGGGACTCACTATTAGTCCCGCTAGATGTTTTTTAAATCCCTATTAGAGTCCTGCAAGATGGTACCGTTTAACTGTTGTGTCCCCAAATGCACACTATCCAGTGATCCACTAGGGACACCACTGGGCTCTCGGTGACCCAAAAGGGAACACCCTAAGGGAGAGTCGGGCTATAAGTGATCCCATCGAATCACACATAAAACTGGCACATAGACATAAATAGGTGGTAATCCCGTGGGGCACCCTTACGGTACGACTCTAACGGTACGTTTAACATAACATCGTAGCCTATAAAAATATATTATATCATAAACATTATAACTCAGTCAAACATAATCAATCATATCATGTTTAATCATAATATGGTTACCGAAGTAACCATTTATAAGGTCATCTCAAATAGTCATAACATACGTCCAATCCTTAACAGTCAAATAATCATAACATACCTCCAATCGTTAACAGTCAAATAGTCATAATATACCTCCAATCGTTAACAATCAAATAGTCATAATATACCTCCAATCCTTAACAGTCAAATAGTCATAACATACTTCCAATCGTTAACAGTCAAATAGTCATAATATACCTCCAATCCTTAACAGTCAAATAGTCATAACATACCTCCAATCATTAACAGTCAAATAATCATAATATACCTCCAATCTGTAGCACAGTAACACAAGACTCATATTCAGAGTAGGGTCTAATAGGAAAAATCTCTTACCTAGAGATTAGCTATTCCAAAATTATCTCAGCTTTCCAACAAGAAAATCTAAGAGTTGGTGTTGAATCCCAATTCAACCTTGGGTAGATAAATTCCACAATTTGAATCTTTCAAATTATCCAACCAACCCAAATGGTTCAAATAGGTTGCAAAAGACTAAAACTGAACACAACTCGGCTAGAAGAGGCTTCAACTCACGTCTTGGGACTCGTGGCTCACGTTCAGTTGGGGCGTGAAGGAGCGGCTCGTGAAACGACTCAAGTCTAAAATGCGGCTCATGTGTACGACTTGGTGGAGATGGTAGCGACTTGCTCTCGGCATGATGAGGAAGGAAAAGACGCGTGACTTAGGTGCTTCAGACGAAAGCTTCACGTGTTGTGGTGGTCGGAGCTGAGCTACGACAATGGATCAACAAACAGAAGGGACTTCAACGTAGACGGCATCGTGCGTGGAGGAGAGAATGATGCTGAGCGGCAAACGAAGGCATGGATGAATGAGGATGTCCAGCTCGGGTCTCCAAACGGAGTCTTCACCTGGCTTGACCAAACATGAACGGTTGTAACGGTTTGAAGCTTGTCTGCGGTGGTGGACGGAGATGATGAAGGAGCGGCGGCTAGGGTTTGTGCAAGGAGAAAGATTGAAGAAGATGAAGTGCACACTATCCAAGGAGTCCTATTTAATAATAAAATATATTATTATTATTTCTCTTC
>JBBPDI010000003.1:19670801-19682572 GCA_037974545.1 Cucumis variabilis
ACAAGGATTTCATTTTGATTTGGATTACTTATTTTATGTTTCATTTTTTTTATAATTATACTAAAATAAAATAAAATAAAATTTTGAATTTTTTTCATTATATTTCCGCCTACTTGGAAAGTAATTTATATTTCGATTTTTACAAAACTACAAACACAGTGAAATCTTTTTTTTTCACTTATTTTTATAATTATATTGTTTTTTTATTGAGAAATTGTAAAAAATAAAAAATTGATAAAATCTTTATATCTTATAAAAAAGTTTGTGTGATTAATTTTTTCTTTTAGTATTTTTTTATTATAGAGTGTAAATAGTTTATCATTTTTTTTTTATTTTTTGAAAAAACCCTCTTCCATACTTTAATTTTAAAATATTATTTTGTCATTTGTTTTAGTAAAAAAAAATTCAAAATTATGTGAACATATTCTTTTTAATTGAACGATGTCACAATCATACTTGAGAGATGTAGCAGACGAGATGCAAGCATATCAACATGCAGTCAGAAACAAAGCTTCAAAGAGAGGGTGACATGCAAAGTGCCATGATGCGAGCAAAGAGGACGATGCATCATCCAGCACACCAAGATAAGTGGGCAAGCATGCCGAGTGGAAAATCTAGAAATTTCATTGAAACAAATGTAAGAAGTAGAGGCTTGAATTTAAGTCTAGAGGGGGCTGGGAGACAATTTTACCAATGAGCTAACTTCTGGAATTCATATAAAGTTAATTTATATATTTATATGTAATATAAAGAGCATAAAGTTGAGAGTCTATGCTTAATCCATTGATGGGCCCTAAGCCGTAACCTCGAAAGTTGGGGTTTCGTCGTGAGTTTTGACAAGCTACTCTGAAGTTAGATGTGTATTGATAAAATATGCAAGCACATCGAATTTCATGTCAATCGGAGTTCAAACTAATGCTTTATGTTGGTGTGTGACAATTTGCCACAATTAATGTGCAAGGGTGGAAGAAAGGAAATTGTTCAAAATGTACTTGGAGAGACATGGTATCAGCTCTCCACGACCCCTGGACCTTGTGGCTTGAGTGTCCTACCCCATGCCACATGATGTGTGTGTCATGGCGTGGGCAAACATTATAAGACAAGTATCTTGAATGTCTTCCATTGGAAATGGGATCTCATGAACTGTGTCAGGTGGCATAAGTGTGTCGACGTGTTGAGCCTCTTCCAATGGGTCAGAGGTTCTGTAATAGTACTCGGTATGCCCTCATGCTTTGGTATAGGCTTGAAAAGGTGTAGTACCTCGATATGTTTGAATGGATGGATGTTCGGGAAGCCCTAAGTTGGAAGAATACCCATAGGTCGGCTTTACGATGGTTCTCAATAGTGTGCCTTGATGTCAAATGAAGTTTGGTGACATCCTAAGGTTCATAATGGCATCATAAGTCAACAATCGGGAGTCAGAAGGCAACATAAAGCTAGTATTGACCCAACAAGTGTGGATACTCATCATAGTTGGCAAGTCAAGCATTCTTTAGTCCAATGTGTGACAGTAATAATCCTAAAAGCTCTCAGTGGACCCAATAAGCTAGTTATGAGCTAGTATGCAACAAGAATGGTTTAAGCATCTGATGGATTTGATAAGCTAGTTATGAGCCAATATCCCAGTTAAGCTAGTTATGACATAGTTAAATAGCAAGAATTACTCAATTGTACACAATAAGTCGTGTAAGCTATTATTGGGCCTGTTTAAGGTTAAGACTCATTATGGAAAGGTCCCTGAACATGGAACGACTGAGAGACCGAAAACCTAGATGATGAAAAGAGTTGCGACATTGTATTGTGATGAACTTAGCCTCACATATGAGCAAGGTTGAGCGTAGGGGCTTAGCCTAAAGTATAGGCAAGTCGACTAAAGTCACACATGTACGGGCGACGTCAATGACCGAATGAAGTTCAGTTTTGCATGCGTTCAATTCAGTTGAGGATGAAAGTACCTCGCATAAGGTCTGACGAAGCTTCAAAGAGTCGAGTAAAAAGTAGATTGGGACTTGAGCTCCCCTTAAGGCTGACCATGATTTAGCGTAATGTCATGGTGTCGCACGGTTGAAAGGTACCAATTGTGATAAACAACACCCTAACAATCAAAGTCAAACTCTAAATTTTAGCAACAAAATCACTCAATCTAGAAAAGTTTGGGTTACAATGACCCAACATTAAAATAAGATCAACACAATCAATCTCAACCATAATAGATAATGACAGAACCACATCAAACTTGGACAACAAACACTTGAGCCATTTAGTTTTAACCAAGGCTTCCAAAATTCTAATTTTTCACTACTTTCGATAGACTCACAACTACCTAGAATGTGAGATTTGGGGAAGTCACAAACAACTCATCCCACCCTACACCACTTGCCCTTTCACACTCAAACCACAAGGCATCAATGTTGAGCTTTAAAACCCCAACAACAAGCAGAGTCCAAGAAGCATGACTCAAGCTCTCTCTCTGGATCCACAAGAAGCCCCACACTTGCTTAGGTTAAACTTCTTCAAATGTAAGTAAATTTTGTTTAGAATCACCTCTTTAACCAAGGAAGAACTGTTACGCTTCACCACATTTAGTAGCTCCACAAATCCTATAGACGGATGGTTGCTATCCCCTGATCGCATCATTAAGCACAGACGAAACTCCATTCCAATAATGTGGCGGGCTTCAACAACTCTTGAAACCATAAAGAAAGGCATATAATTAAGGATGCGAGAAAGAAAAACCAAATATTCTTAGTTTTTTAACGAAATAGATGTGAGTTATTAAAAAGGTTGATTAGGAAACCTTATGAAATATAGATTTATATTTTAAACTTAAAAAAAGCCATTACAAATGGTAGTTTTAAAGAAAAATTTTCTATATGGTTAAAAAAGAAAATTTAAGAAAAACTTCAAAATTAGGTCAATAGAAAATAATACACAATGTAATCAAATATATCACCCAACAAATTAAGTAAGTAAGATAAGATTTTTATTTTTTCAAAAATATTGGAAATCGATCTTGGACTCGCAAAGAACCGATCCTCTCACTTCAAGAATTTAGAAATAACGGATTTCTAGATATTTCCGTTATTTCTAGTTCTATGGTCAGAGTTTTTTTTTTTAAGATAAATATGATGTAAGAGAAAAAAATTAATTAACTTATATAAAATATCGTGATAATATTGTAAAGTGTAAAAAAATATTCATAAATTTAATATTACATAATAGTAATTATTATGCATGGAAGGAAGTAAGTTAAAATTAAAAAGAAAAAAAATAGAAACAGTAGACAACAAAATAAATGAATAAATAAATAAAATAAAAATAAAAATAAAAATAAGGAAAGAAAGAAATAAAAGAAAGAAGAAATAAAAAGAAGAGAAAAAGAATAGAGGTGTGGCGGCAAGTTGCCTTGCCGCCACCCATAATAATAATAAATAAAAAAAAATAGTGATACAAAGAAATATATATGTATATATATAAAGTAATAATAATAAGAGAATTAAAAGAGAATAAATAGTAATTTGGAAAGAATATCAATAACAATAATAAGTACAGTAATAATGAAGAAAAAAAAACTAATCTTTTCTATTACTTATTCTTTCTCTATATTTTTAGAAAAAAGAAAATAAAGATCAAAATTTAAAAAAACTTTTATGTCTCTTTCTGTTTCTCTATTTTTTAGAGAGAAGAAAAGACTAAGGTTTTTTTTTTAAAAAAATAACAATAAGATTAAAAAAAAGTCAAAAAAATATTAAAAAAACCTTACAATTATTTTTTTTATCCTTTAAGAAAAAAGAGAGAAAAAAAAAGGTTCAAATCCAAAGAAATTTACTCGTCGATGAGGTGTGGATCCTTGGGAATAAATCCCTACCACATGCAACCTCTAACAAAGTCTATTTCAACTAGGATTTGATTTGCTAAAGAAAAAAAAAGGATAGAAAAAAAACGGGTAAAAATACTAATATAATGAAATGAATAAAAAAATTCTACCTTTTTGCAAAAGCTTTTCTTGTCGAGATTCTCTAAAATATTTTCTCTAACAACTTTTTTCTCTAAAAAATTTTTTGTAAGAAACTTTTCTCCTTCCCTTTTCCAAATGACAAAAGGTCTTATTTATAGACTCGGGATGCACCACAAATTAGAAAAAAATAATCAAAATAAAATCAAAATTTGATACTATACTAATAAAGTAAATTCCATTTTTTTTCCTAAAATGAAAGATATGAAATATTATGGGATTTTGTCAAAATAAAAATAATTTATTTTTTCCTAAAATAAATAGAAAAAGATTTTATTTAAAATAAATTAATTTTTTCCCTAGAATGAGTTAAAATGAATTTCTTAATTTTTTTAAATGAGTTAAAAAATGATTTTATTAATTTCTTTTTTTCCTACGATAAGTTAAAAAGAAGATTTTATTAATTTCTTTCTTTTTTTAAAAAAAAAGTTAAAAGGTAAATTTTATTAATTATTTTTTTTAAAAAAAATGAATAAAAAAATAATAAAAATATGTAGGATAAAATTAGGTGGCTACAATAATATTTAATTTTTCAATAACGACTCTATTGAACAGAATATGATTACAAACTACGAGTTTTAGGACAAAAAATTTCAACAAATATTGATAGACATAATAGATAGTTATAGATTTTGTATATTAATGTTTATTATTGGTAGAATATGAAATTTTATCATATTCGTAAATATTTTATTCAATAGTTTTGTCATTTAAAATAATTTGTCAATATTTTACTCTATTTGTAATTATTTTCAATATTTTGACATTTAAAATATTTTTTTTAATAAAAATTATTTAAAAAAAGTTTTTTCTCTCATCCATACAAATAAATCCTTAGGTGAGAATCAATGTGTAATTTAAGATTCGTAGTTTATTTTGGATATATCTATTTTTTTTTCAATTCTTTGAATATTGTTTTTTTCTATAAAAAATAGAAATTATAGAATGGTTGAAAGGAAATAAAGTTGAATGGTTTAGTTGATCAACTTCTCATATTTCAAACTATTAATTAAAGAAAATAAAATTTAATTATTATTGAAGTAAACAGTTGGATTGATTTAATATGAAGGAAGATAAAAACAAAAAATGACACATCATATAACTTCCATTTTCTCAATCTCTACTTTATTCTATTCTACACTTCATTTTGTATATTTATAAGAATCAAATTGAAGATGAAAGATTCATCCAATACAATAATAGTCTTATATTCTCTGGCCATGGTTGATGATAAACTAAAAAATTTATAATATAATCTTTAAACAGTTCTAAATTCTAATTTGCTTAATCATACCCTTATGTGTAATAAAAAAAAATCTTACACTAATATCAAAGTATTTGACTCTTAGATTTATTGTTTTAAAAATTAAATTTATAAATACTACTTTTATTTATAAATTTTATCTACTTGGTTTATAAAATTCAAGGAATAGTTTAAAAAGTAAAAGAAAAGCTTTTGCAAGAGTTATGGGTTTTAAAATTTTCTAAACAACTTTAAAAATCAATTCCAAAGTCTAGGAATGCATTAGACATCATTTGAAAATTGAGGAAGTGGATGATCGAGATGAATTGTAACATCTAACTTTCCATTCAATTATCTTGAATTTTTATTTAAGATTTAGTATTTTTGGGTGTTATTTTGTTGTTTGAATTTACATAAATAGAAGAAATTGGAAAGTATTTACATTCTATAAAATAAATAAATAAATATTTTGAGCTTGAGTTAAAATTTTAATTATTAATTTTGGGTTTAGAATAAAATTTTGTTACGGTAAATAGTTTGTAAATTTTTGTATTTTAAAAAGTCTCAATTTATAACAATATAACACTCTTATCGATTTAAACTTCTTAACTATATCAATTTATACTCTCAACTATGTCATTTCAAAAAGTCACATGAGCATAGGAATTTAGATGTATGGTTGATTTTCAAAGATAATATACTATATAAAAGCGTAGGAGTGGAGAACTTTTTTTTCTCCAAGCCCTTGCATTTAGTATTATTTTCCAATTCTCCTTTTAGTTTTATTGTAAGTTTCTATTCAATTAATTGTTGTTTTTATATTTAAATAATTGAGTATTATATAAATATTGATGTGGTTTTTATCTCTTTGTCTATTTCAAGTAGGGACATTTTTAAAAATAGCAAAATAAAATAAAATAGTTACAAGTTATAGCAAAATTTTGGATTCTATCAATGATAGTCTTCTATCACTATAGCATATCAATGACTATCAATGATAGAATTTGCTATAGGTTATAAATATTTTGTCAAATTTGCTATTTTTGAAAATTTCCCTTTCAAATAATTAGTAGGTTTAGTTTATTTCTTGTGATGTGGAGAAGTTTAAAAGTTTTTTTAAGAAAACTTTGGTTTATTTCTTATGAGGTGGAGAATTTAAAGGGTTTTTTTTTATAAAGAAAATGGAGGAGTTTTACATTGAGGAGAAAGAAATTAATTTCAATATTAAATGTTGCAATGTGTCAACGATTTTTTTGCTATGGGGAAGTTGGTAAGGTTTTTCTTTTTTTCTTTTTGAAAAATGGTGAAATTTTATGCTAAGAAGGAAGTAAAAGAATTTCTATTTTGGTGATGTGGAATGATTTTAGGTTGAAGGAAAACTTTTTTTAAAAAATTTTTGTAGACCATTTAGTTTTCTCGTCATTTATTTCTAGACTATTTAGTTTCTCTATCATTTATTTCTTCCTTAACCACATTTGTATTGCTCACTCTATATATACATACAAGTTCTCTCTCTTGCTCACAACAACAAGTCATAGCAAGTCTAGAGGGGATCGACAATATTATTAGTAGTTTGATTTTAGAGATATGAAAGGTTTGGATAGAAAAACAAAAGGTGGGATCGAGCATAGCTTAATCGAGTACATGTACTCATCAACTCAATAACTTTAAACAAAAAGTTTGCTATCAAACATTAGTTTGTGAGCGAAGAATCAAAGAAAAAGCAATCAACTATATACAGACAAAAAATATTGGAAAAGTTCTTATTTTCCACCAAAATTCATGAAAATATCAACTTTGAAGCACAACTCAATTACTAAAATCATTGAAATCTTTAAGTCTCTTCCTTGAAATCTTTAAGTCTCTTCCTTGTGTGCGCACGCGCGCATGTGTGAATTATCTTTCTTAAATGGAATCTAAGAAAATGAGTTTAATAGATGAGTCTAGATAATATGTATTATCAGATAAGTGTACTTTCTAATAACTTAATACTATTAGAGTTCTTTTTATCATGTACACTATTACCTGAAAGTAGGTGTGGTTATACCAAAAGCAGTTACAATTTCTAATTTGTGTTCACATTATTCTATTCTATTGACTATCTATCTTTATATCTTGTTTGTGACATTGTGTTTGACTTGTAAATTGGTTATTAAAATTCATATGAATGAATATAACTTACACATATATATGCACGTCAGGGGAAGAGATTTTTCCCAACGCAGCAACAAGTGCGTCGGCAGTGGCTAGGGATTTCCCTACGCACGTGGCACAACGTCGGGAAATGCTTCTCTTTTTCCGATGTCGAAGACGTGGCGTCAGAAGAGGGTGGACAATTAATTGTACTGTTTGTCCTTCCACCGACGTCGTGCTAGGTGCGTCGGGAATAGGGTCCCTATTCCCGATCTTTCATTAATGACGTCGGAAATAGCCCCTTATTCCCGACGTTTTTGTTGTGCGTCGGAAGTTCGTTCATCTTTTTAACACATACTTCACAAAATGGAAACAAAAAAGAGAAGAAAACCAAGAGAGGGAGAGGGAGACCAAGAGGACCGAAAAGGAGAGAGATCACGTTGCCGCTCACTGTTGTCCTTGTTCGACCATTCGTCGTCGTCGTCTCCACAGTCACTATTCATTCTGGTAAGTGGTTTAGTTTACTTATTGTTTTGTTTTTGTATTTAGATTTCTAATTAGTTTTAGGTTTTAGATTTCAAATTAGTTTTAGGTTTTAGATTTTAGATTTCAAATTCGTTTCAGTATTTATATTTTGAATTAGTTGTAGGTTTTAAGAATTTGAATTTGAAGTGTTGAAGTTAAGATTAAAGTGTTGATGAAGTTGAGATTGAAGTGTTGAAGTTGATATTGAAGTGTTGAATTTGAGATGGAAGTGTTGAAGTTGAGATGGAAGGTATTTTTTTTTTTAAAAAAATAGAGGAACTGCGTCGGGAGTTTCTCACTTTTTTCCCGACATGAAATTTATAGCATCTTCGACGTTCATACAACATCGGGAGATGTTTAGGAACTCCCGACACATTTGCCCCAACACGTAGCCCAATGCATATTTATGCGTTGGAAAAGGCTTTTCCGACGATTTTGTGCGTCGGGAAAACCCTCTTTTATTGTAGTGGAATTGACATTAAATTTATGAAAATGTAGGAGTATTCAAGGAAAATTGCAAATTGTCCATTGTTGCACACTTTAGGTTTAGGGATTCGAATACAACACGTCGTTTTTGGAAGTCGTCACATTGTTTCTTCTTGCTCCGTCTCAGCTAAAATCGTCCATGGGATTATTATATAATTCAAATAGCCCAAGATTCGTGCATGTGTAGGTGAATATAGCGAAATATCCTCAAGATTTTTTTATATTATTTATATCTATATTGTAATAAAATGTAGAATGAGATTGACTTGCTCAAGAAGTTTCATAACGACTGCCAATAACAAGTTTCCAAGTATTTGGTTCCTCTCCCACACTCACATTTCATACTTTGCTAGAAAAAATCAAGAAAAATAAGGTGAATATAGCGTTATTATATGTTTATAAATTATATTTTTCTTATTATTTACATGCTGATGAGGTCACATAATTTTTGTTTGCATCTTCATTTACGTAATCCAGGTGCTAAGCGAAAGTTCTTGGTTGAATTTCATCAGATTTACTTTGAGATTAGTCTAAGGTTTCAAGTCTCAAACGAGTTTGTAAGGATTTCACAACGAGATTGACATATTTTCCCAAAATTTTGATTGATTTTATTCATTTTTTTGTACGTATTTGCAGGGTATATATATTTTTTGGTTTTGGCGGTTGAGAATGAGAAAAAATATGTTGGAGGCCAAATGAAAGGGTTGAATATAGATGTTAGTATAAAGTTTGAGAACTTTTTAGGTGAAATTTATAGAATTAGTGGGATAAATACAGTTGAGTTTGATTTGGCTTTCTAAGATGCTTGTATAAAGTGAAGCCTTCTATATCTTCTTTTGCTATTAGCAATCAAGAAGCTCTTCAATATTTTCTAACTGGTAATGATGTGTTCTGAAGTTGTGGTTATGGTTTCAAAGATACCAATAGTAGTTGATCAATCTAGGAGTACTTTGTCGTCGTTTTAATTCTATTAAATGGCCTAAAATATTCATTCATCCAATACTTGAGCTTGAATTTCAATTTACCCCCGAGTATAACATGGTTTGAATACGGTTCGAGATTTGAGTCCATTGTTTAACAACATGTGTTTGTTGAAGTTGAGAGACAATACAAATGAGTTGGTTAGCATATAACATTATAGAGTCATCGGATTATGATGTTAATGATAATTAGAATGCATTTGACATGGAGATGTCATCGGATTCTAATGTTGACATCAATGTGGAGACATTGGAGGTATCTGAGGCAGATGTTAGTGCTCATCGTGTACATCGTATTGAGTTGATAAATGATCATAACTCGATATCAAGAGAGATAGACTATATGTTTAATGTATAATCAAGTCATGAAAGAGGACTGATGAGTGAAAGTAACCCAATGACACTCCTGATGATCAATTAGAGGATTCAATAGAAAGTGACAATGAGCCATGTGTAAGTGTGGTAAGCAGCAGAAGCCTATTGAAAAATTAATGGCGCACACTATTGTCGTCTTAATTGAGTCATTTATTGAAGATATATATCCATATTGGTTATTTATTTTTAATTAAAAAAGATTTAGAGAATTTTAGTAAAGAGAAGCTGCCAAACAAAGAACACACACAATAGGGAAAAATTATAAGTATTATGTTTAAAAACTCGGGCCTATCTTGGCTGAGATCGATACAAAATTATGAAGAACTCGAGACATTTACACTGAAATGTCATAGAATTAAGGTTTTTTTATGCATTTTGTGAAGGAACTCGAGCAAAATCTACCCCTATAGCTAACATAAAATGCATAAAAAAATGCAGACCTTCAAAATCTCAGGACTCAATCATTCCATACATCTCGGGGCAACTTCATCCAAATCTCAATTGGGATGTATGTTCTTAATGAGCCCAACATGATGAAATTAAAAAGATTCATCAAATGAACCTAACCTACATGAAATAAAAACCAAAAATATCCAACAATACATCCTAACCATATCCAATTTTGCAACAAACCTTAGTTAAGAAACTTAAAATGCAGACTGAAGGACAAAAAAAACATTTAAAGTGGAATACTTCTACAAATTGAAGCTCAAGCATGCACCAAATAGATTTGAGCATTCGAAAACCAACAAATTTAAGTGATTTTGAGAGCAAAGAAATCGATAACTCAACGAAATGAGCATTAAATTCGTAAATGTGTAGATGAAAGGTTTTTTTTTTAAAAAAAACAAGGATATTTTTGTAACTGGAGAGTAGCCTTTATTTTGAATTTCAAACGAGTATATTGAAATCTCGATGACGATGGCCCAAGAAGAAGCTCTTTTCAAGAGGTGTGCTATTTTTAAAACATGAAACCTAAACCATACCATTTTGGACAATTTTCCAATATATAAATATATTCAAACAAATTAATTTAATTGTTCACCTAGGTATAAAAGATGAGACATTTTTTAAAATAGTAAAATAAATTAAAATATTTACAAGTTATATAAAATTTTTTGAATTAATTAATAATTAGTAATAGACTTTTACCACTCCTATGATGTCATTAAGAGAAGAATATTACTGACTAGCTATCAAATATTTGTTAGGGATAGAATATGAATTTTTGTTTACAAAATTTTCAAATTCCAAATTAAAAAAATTGAAAGTCCATTTTATTTTTAAAATTAATTAAGAAAAAGGAGTTTGAAACTTGAAAGGTTTGAGGGTGGACCGGGCAATTTAGATATGAGACGGCTACGTCTGTGGGTCCAAACATTTTTTTTCCGGGAGATCAAGCTAAGTTTTGTTTATGCAAACATGGCCACTTTCCAACGATCCCCAATAACTCCTTCCAATTCCACTATGTTTTTATCAGAATTTGTTGCTTCATCTCATGCCTAACATTCCTCGTTTGAACAATTCCCACAATCCAGAAGAGGTCAAGCAACAATAATCAAGTTACATTTCCTTGAAGATTAACGCAGAAAAACACCACACAGGCCTTCTTTTTGGTTAATCCGCCATGTTTTCCAAATTCTTTCATAAACCCATCGATCAACAATCTCCATCGTCCTCAGCTCCTTCTCCGGTAGAGTAATTCCAAAGTTCTTCGCATTTTTATCCCCGACCCTCTTTTGGATTTTCACATTCATTTGTTTAATTTAACAATCGTTGAAGGGTATCTTTGAATTCAGCTTGAACTTGGTGCAATCACGAGGAAAATTTATTTCCTTTTTGCATTGCTTGCTACGAAATGATTGATTAATTTGTGATTTGGGGATCAGTGGAATTAGTTTATGCACATGCTTAGATGACTAGCAATTAGCATATGTTTTTTGAGTTATATTCTAATTTACCAATTGAGTTAATGTTGTTCTGAACCTACACTCACCACTTTAGTTTCACTGTC
>JBBPDI010000003.1:19690519-19710711 GCA_037974545.1 Cucumis variabilis
CCCTCTCATTTGCTCGAGAGGGATTCAGTTTAAATGTTGGACCTTAAACCAATTGTTCAATAGTGGATCAATGGGACTTAAGGAGAAAATATATAATCTTGGACGTAAAACGATACTTTGACCCAACCGAGATTATGAATAACTTATAAAGGATTAACTTACTTATCATGGTCATATCATATGGACACAAATATATCTATAGTGAGGGGAGTGCAACTACATAACTTTAGTGGAATGACCCGTTAGTTAACAAAGGTTGATCAACTCGGTTTAAAGATAGTCAGTTAATCTCGAATCATTGGAGCCCATGATCTATAGGTCCATTAGGTTCCACCGCTAGCTCACAAGGAATCAACTTAGAACATTATGATGGAATAATTTGAATTGTTCGAATGAGGTAAAGAGAGAGAAATTGACAAATATATTTGATATAGTCATTGATTATAACTTAAAATAGAGCTTCATGTTTAAATATGATTTAAATATGAATATGAATTCATATTTGGAAGCTCAGAATTGATGAAAAAGGTCAAAGATGTAAAAAGTCACAATGTTGACTTTTGACTTTGAAAAATCAAACTTTGACCGACTTTATACGGATTCATGCTTGGGAGGTTGAAATTAGTCCAGAAAGACAAAATGGTTAAAATTTAAAATGTTTACTTTGGACTTGAAAAAGTAAAACTTTTAATTTGATTTAAATTTTTAATTACTATATTGCCCTTAGACTAATTTAAATAATAACACTTGTTGATATTTTGCAAGCTTATCATTTGCATGTGATATACAAGTGACTAATTACATGCAAGACACCTATCCCACTTAGAATGCCAAGTGGTGAGATAGGGAAGCTCTTGCATGTAGGTTGCTTAAAAACAATTTTATGGAAAGGTGAAATGACTCTTGGATTTGAAATTGAAAATTAATTTTGTAATTGATAATTACAAAATAAAACCAAGAACTCATTTTTCATTTTTGACTCTAAAAAAAATAAAATAAAAAGAAAACAAAAAAAAAAAGACGTAAAGCTTAGGTTCCTCCAAAGGATATCATCTCTCTATTTCCTTCACCTGTTTTTAGTCCCACAACTCAATTCTAAGTCCAAAAATAGCGGGTCAATGCTAGTGGTAGTCTCGACTTTGATCACGTGAGGAGATTACAAGAAAAGAAAAGCATCAAAGGTGAGGTTTTTCTTTTAACCCTATCTTTGTTATTTTATGGTTTTTTATGCATGTTAATCACTAAACTTGTTTAGTTGCAATTAGACTAAAATTTGATTCTAATTTTGTTGCGCATGTTTACCATTTCTATCAACAACTTATAGAACTTCTCTTTTAAGGGTGACAACTTCTCGGCCCAAACACCCACACTTGTTCTCCTTTCAAGTCAAAAATGATGGAAGCTATCTCATAAGGTGGAGCTTGTCTGCAAACTCTTCATTGCGTGCATTAGTCATATCCTTGCTACTTGCTCTCTCGAGTAGTCTATGATATATATTGGCAAAGTTATGACTATAACTCAACTAATGGACTATAACTCAACTAACACAATAAGTTTTATAAGCTAAGCTTCTTATCAAGAACTTATCACAAACATAAACTGCAAATAACAAATTGACAGGTGAATAGTAAAGACATGATGCATTGAAAAGGTATAAATTTACAATATATTAAAGAATGTAGGCCTTAGGCCACTGTACAATATGAACATATACATTGCAAGGAAATATAAAAATGAAAAGTAAAGAGAGATGACTTTACAAGTTAGGGGGAAATGGATGATGAACTCTTCTCCACTTGGACTCTAAGCTTTCACTTACAGACTAACATGAGAAGAAGAAGACGAACTTTTACAGAAAGAGGAAAGGCTACTCCTTTCCACCCCACTTTAAGGTTTGGCCCATTCAAGCCTTCATGGCAAGTCCATTCAAATATCTAACTTCTCTCGAAGTCGACCTCTTTACTTAGTAGGGAAGAAGTTCATTTATAAGCAGCTTTTGGTGAAAAACTTCGATTCTTCTAAGCATGTCAGTGTCGATTGTAGGTTTATCATTATTTCTCTTATTTAGTCGAAACTGATTGTCAATGCAATTAGTAGCTTTGTCAAGTCACATAAACTCCAACTACAATTCTTGTCTTCTAGTGAACCTTTCTCACATGATGATGTGGATTCTTACCTAGAAAGTGCACTTGCCAGACAAGTTCTTCTTGTGTAGCATTTGCACGATTTCCTTTGCGATTAACTAGTTCCTTCTTTTATTTCTAACCATGCGTTAAGATACTAAAAACAAGGGTTAAATAGATATGATTGCTTATGTAGTGTGTATTTCCAAATACTTATGAATTTACAACAGAAGCTACGCATTTTTACACATTTACTACGCGTTTTGGTCTCATTATTCTACCTAAAAGGCTATAATAATTTGTATTACTATTTCTACAAGTTATCACTAATAAACTTGTTATGCTTCATTAGTACAGTCAACAAAATTGATACGCTTGATACAAAGTTGTAAACCTTGAACCTTAAAGAAGTTTAAGTCTTGAGAAGAGTTTGGAAGGATAAGTGTTGCTTGGAGTTAAATTAAAAGAGATTCAAAAGTTTAATCAAGGGACATAGTGCTCAGGCCCAATTTTGTTCGGCCAAGAGAACAGGAAGAGAAAAGCTAGAAGTGAAAATCCCAGACCAAGCTTGAGTAATCTTGGGCAAGATAAAAACATTATAGCAAATCTCGGTGCATCTCAAGGGTGTGGCAGACCGATATCGAAAGACATAAAAGGCAAAGAGCAAATTTTGGGCCATCTTGGGTCTGTGATAGACCGAGATGAAAAATAGAATGGTTTTAGAGATGAAACTCTAATGAATAAGTATTGAGACAATTCCTGAGAAGGACCATTCTTGGGAGATTGCTTCGGATGGTTAAACTACAAGTCAAGTTCAGGTTAGCTGCATTATGCAAAAAGATAGTAAGACGACACGTGTAAAGGAAAAAAGTGACCCTTGGAGGTGAAAGATCACTATAAATAGAGTTTAAAAGCTAATAAAAAGAAAGAAAAGAGTTTTTGTCAAAAGTGTTAGATTTTCTAATGAAAGAAAGAAGAGAAAGTTCTGAATGTTGAACGGTCGGTTAAAGAAACTGTCAGACGAGAGGAGATGATCGAAAGCTAAGAAGGAAGGGATTGAGGCTAAGTGTCTTTTATGAAAGATAGAACATTTTGCAAGTATTGTTTGTGAGTGATAAATTTGATTTGCAAATGTTTTCCATGATTGATTATTCTTTTGTTAGCGATAAGATCTGTTTTATAAATGTTTTTGCGTCTGTTTTATAAGTATCGTTTATAAGTATGGTTCTTCAAACAATTCTTATAATAACCAAATGATTATGAATGACTAAATGTTTCTATATTTAACTGTGGGTTATGAATGTTCTCTAATGAATGATTAAATGTTTTCTATGTTAGAATATGAGTATTCTTCTGAATGTGATAAATGTGATTTATAAACGGTTGTGAATGGCAAATCTATTTTCGAGTAAGATTTATAAACTATTGTTTATGATACTCATTTTGGAAAAAGATGTTTTATAAATGCGATTTTGTGAGATATCTTATTATTATGTGATGACATGTGCTAAGAGTAAGTTGTGGACTATTACTCCATTATTGTATCCATGTGGTTGTGCACAGTGGTGTGGTTGATTTATCGCACAATACTGATGGAAATTCTAGGTAACTCGCATGATATTGGTTGAACTTGTATTCCACGTCTTGTGATAACTTGTAGATATAGCCGTTTATGTAAAATAATGATGATTGTCGCATGAAAATAGAAGAAAATAGAGAGAAAAAGTAGAAGATTTATTTACTTTGCGAAAAGCTTACCGCAAAAGAATTTCATGCCTATTTTATTCTGTTTTAGTGCTCTTATCACATAATATTAAGCAAAGAAAAGTGATGCTCAGTGAATAGAACAAGGTACATGAGGAGATTCTGCCAATCTCTTCAATGCAAGAAAATAAATGTTAGGCGATCAAGTTGCTAGCAGACAAAAGAGGTTGGCGGGAATGTCAAAAAGGACAATTAGGACAGGTTCTGCAGCATAACTGCAACTTTTCAGAAGTCTTAATGGCACGTGTCGGTGTGTCAGCACCGCTTTGTGTATGTAAACAAAGTTTTTCTCCTCAGAAGAGTGTACACACTTTGGCCAGAAAAGCAAGTTCCACACATTCTCCATTTCCTCTCCATTACCTTATGTCTTAGGTGAGAGCCTAAAGCAAAAGAGAGAGAGAGAGAGAGATTCATCACTTCCATTAATCCCCTTCATATATAGGAAAAAATTAGAGCAAAAGAGAATGAGAGATCAAACTCTGTGGCGTTGCACCTCTACTGTATTTCCACTTTTATGTTTTTATATTGTGATGCTTTGTAAACAGGATGTTATGGCCGAAAGGTCTAAAATATTATGTATGAAAGCAATGCATTTCTTCTTCCATTCTCCCATCTTTCTTATATCTTCCATATATATATGATTGAATAGCTACACAACAATGAAGGATGTATTCGATGTTTAGAAAGTTATATTGCGTATAGTAAAAGTTTTGTTCAGTTAAGTGTGAGCATGTTAACCTAGTTCATTAGAAAGAAGAACAAAAGAAGAGATTGCAATCACCAAATGTGTGAAAACCTCTTTTAACAGAGCAAGTGGATAAAAAAAATGCAGCAATGCATTCCTGTCGCTAAGCTCATCCTCTTCACACATTACTTAGAGGTTAATGTGTATGGAAAAAAGCATTGAGAGGTGTGTACGTTAATTGAGGATTAGCTACTGTTACTACATTCACGATGATTAGATATAACACATCGTTTAACAGTATGGTATCGCACTAAGAAGTGCTCGCCTTAATTCGTGGTTAATAAATGTTCATATCTTCTCTAAGTATTGATTAGTCAATCTATCTAGTAATTCAATCTTCTTTCAACACCTTGTCTATAATGAGATTACCATGTTCACCTTGCACCACCAAGTATCGTAGTGTAAATAGCTAGAGTAATTAGTATATTGTTTATATGTTTTATTATATAGCTTATACTGCATGATTTTGCACGTATTTAAATAAATCAGGAGCTTAAAATTCCCTCAGCTCAACCCTGGACTTACCAGGTAACCTCTTATTTGCGCGATAGAGAGGAAAGCTTGCACGACAGTGTTTTATTATCATGAGTAGCAATGCATGGTTAGGAACACACATTTTATCGCATAATCCTATTATGTCATCCAGTAGTCGATATTTCTAGAGCTATTAACAACGATATGAAAATTTTTGGCATCGTTGTTGAGGAATTTTTAAAGTTTGTCCTACTTAACTAATTTATGTGCTAAATTATGCAGTAGTTCAATTTTAGTTAAATCACGTACGTTAGTCGAAAGGTCCACGAACAAGTTTATGAGTGCAAGCGAACAACTTGAATTCAATCTTGACCTTGAAATTGAGCAAACATTTCAAAGGAATCATAGACAATGACAGAGATAAAATCAAACAAACATGGAGAATCCAAACAATAATCTTGCCAACGAAAGACAGGCCCCATATCAGAACCCTGCGTATCTCACCCATGATCTAGATTGCCTCATCAAGTTATATGCATCACCCAGCTTGTACAATTTCAAGCCAGGCATAGCACCTCCCGTGTTTGGAAAAAATTCACGATTTGAGATCAAGACAGTGATGCTTCAAATGATTCAGAATGCAAGAAAATTTGGAAGACATACACGTGAAGATCCTCATGAGCATACACGAAATTTCTATTCCATATGTGCATCATTTAATATATCAAAAATATCACACGATGAGTTATGTCTAGCGTTATTTCGCTTACCTTACGCAACGAAGCTAAATAATGGGCAAACTCTCTAAAAGAAGAGGAAATTTCAACTTGGGATAGTTTGATTGAAACGTTCATGAAAAAGTTCATTCCACCCACTGAAAATGCAAAAAGAAGGCAACACCTGATGACCTTTGAGTAGAGGGATAGCGAGAGTCTAATTGATGTGTGGCACAGGTTCAAGCGATTAATTAAGGGATGACCTCATCATAGCATCCCTAGATGTGTCCGTTGGGATTTATGTCCTAAAACTCGTAGATTGTAAATATAATTCATTGACTATTATTAATAAAGTGTTATTATTGTAATAATTGTTATTGATTATATCATTAGTTTTGTTTTAATAACCCAAAAATGGATGTCAACGAAAGACTAATGATCTAGAAATAGTGGCTCTAACGCAGGCAACAAGCGATATCTTCAAAAAAAGGGGTGTCAGTGAAGATGACAGATCTTATAAGCTTCACTATTCTCTGCACAATAGGTGTGGTGGATTTGGGTCGCGCACTATACAAACTCAAAGCACGTATCAATTTGATCCCTCTTTCTATCTTTAAGAAACTACAGATAGGGAAGGTACAACCAACACAAATGAGGTTTCAATTCGTGAATAGATCCATGGCCGAGCCTGAGGGTAAAATTAAAGATGTCTTAGTAAAAGTGGACAATTTTTTGTTTCCTGTAGACTTCGTTATTTTGGACTATGAAGTTAGTCCAGAGGTTCCAATCATTTTGGGGTGGCCATTCTTGTCAACAGTTCCCACCCTTAGAGATGTCCACCAAGGGAAATAGACTGTGCATTTGAACGATGAGGACATAAAATTTAATGTCATCAACACGATGAAATTCCCCGCTGATGTTGAGAACTGTAGTGCAATAGAGGTCCTTGGTCGAGATTATTGCAAGAAAGAAATACACCAAGAATTGTTTAGCACTGAAGAATTGTTTGAGGACGAGCTAAGTTTGCTTGAAGAAGCGAATGTTGTAACTGGAGGAAAATAGTGTGAACCTTTGGACCTACAAAACAAAGGCAAGAAAGGAGCAAAGCCATCGATTAAAGAACCATCAGATCTAGAGCTCAAGTTGTTGTCTCATCACCTGAAATATGTATTTTTAGGAGAGAATGACACTCTACCTATCATTATCTCCGCAAAGCTGAGTGATACTAAAGAACATTATTAAACATGATAAAACTCTACAAGAAGGTGATAGGATGGATCCTTCTAGCATTCAAGGCATAACTCCATCCTATTGCATGCATAAGATCAGGCTGGAAGAAAGACAAGCAAGTATCATTCAATTCGAGAGAAGGGTAAATCCTGCAATGAAGGAGGTTGTCAAAAAGGAAATTATTAAATGCCTTGACATAGGAGTCATTTATCCTATCACAAATAGTGAATGGGTCAGCCCAGTCCAGTGTGTCCCTAAGAAAGGTGGAATGACTATTGTGAAGAATGAGCAGAAAGAATTAATCCTAACACAAACAGTCACATGGTGGAGGATATGCATGGATTATTACATGCTGAATGCGGCCACCAAGAAAGACCACTTTCCCTTACCTTTCATTGACCAAATGTTGGATAGACTTGCAGGAAAAGAATATTATTGCATCCTTGATGGTTATTCTGGTTATAACCAGCACCTGAGAACCAACATAAGACATCATTTACATGCCCTTTTAGTACATTTGCATTTGGCAGGATGTCATCTGGTCTATTTAATCCACAATTAACATTTCAAAGGTGCATGATGGCTGTTTTCTTGAACTTCTTAGAGAGATCAGTTGTGATATTCATGGATTATTTCTCGATATTTGGCAAATCTTTCAAAGAATGTCTAAACAATTTGGAAGAAGTACTGAAGAAGTTTGAAGAGACACGACTCGTTTTAAACATGAAGAAGTGTCATTTCATGGTAAAAGAAGGAAATGTGCTTGGGCACAAAGTCTCTAATGCGGGACTAGAACTGGGCCCCGTAAAGATTAATGTGATTAGCAAGTTGCCACCACCTTGTGATGTTAAGCCAGTGAGAAGCTTTCTGGGCCATACTGAGTTTTATAGAAGATTTATTCATGTGTCCTCCCAGATCGCCAAACCATTGAGTCATCTATTGTGCACCGATCAACCTTTTATTTTTTATGGTGCAACCAAGCATTTCAGGCTATCAAAGATGCGTTGAACTTAGCGCCTATCCTCATCACCACCAGATTGGTCTCAACCATTTGAATAGGGGCTATGCTAGGTCAGAAGAAGAATATCGTGATCCATTCAATCTACTATGCTAACAAAGTTCTCAACGAAGTAGAAGAAAATTATACTACCATCGAGAAAGAATTGTTAGCGATAGTTTTTATGATAGAAAAGTTCAGGAGTTACATCATTGGCTCTAAAGTGACAATGCATTTTGATCATTCTGCAATCAGATATCTCATGGCAAAAAAAGACGTTAAACCGTGGTTAATAAGATGGATTTTATTACTTCAAGAATTTGATTTGTTGATCATAGACCAAAAGGCACCGAGAACCAAGTAGTAGATCACTTATCGCATCTTAGAAATGTAGAAGATCAACATGATCAGAAAGATATTGAAAAAATATTTCCAAATGAGAAGCTCTTTCGTGCCGAGATAAAAAAGCCTTGGTATGCAGACATAGTCAACTATCTTGTTTGTAAGGCTTGGCCACAAGATTTCAACAGCCAGAAATGAAAGAAGTTGTTTCATTAATGTCACTTTTATTCGTGGGATGGACCTTTCCTTTACAAATTGGGTCTAGATCATTTATTACGGCGGTGTGTCCCTGAATATGAAACAATTACCTTACTAGCCAATTATCACGAAGCACTATATGGAGGACATTTTAGTGGACAATAGATGACCACAAAAGTAAATGCAGAGTGGGTATTTCTAGCCTACTCTTTTCCAGGAAGCGAGGAACTTTATGGTCGAATGCGACAAGTGTCAGATGATAGGAAATTTTCTCACCGCAATGAGTTGCCTCATCAACCCATCTTAGAGATTGAACTCTATGATGTGTGGGGATAAACTTCATAGGACCATTTCCTCAATCTGGCAACCATGTGTACATCTTGTTGGATGTAGACTTTTTTTCTAAGTGTGTTGAAGTAATCTCCAACGTTAAGAATGATGCAGTTACAGTGAGTAAATTTTTGAAAAAGAACATCTTCACGCATTTTACGAACCCTAGAGCAATTATCAATGATGAAGGATCCCATTTCGTTAATCACATCATCACTAAGTTGCTTGCAAAGTACAACATAACTCATAAGATAGCCACCGCCTATCATCCGCAAACAAATGGTTAGGCAGAAGTATCCAACAAGGAAATTAAGAAGATTTTAGAAAAAGTGGTAAATGATTCTTGCAAGGATTGGCCAGATCACCTGGATTCTATGCTTTGGGCATATCATACCGCATACAAGATGCCAATCGGGATCTACCCTTACACGATAGTTTTTGTGAAAGCTTGCCACTTATCGTTAGAGTTGGAACATAAGGCTTTATGGACATGTACAACGTTAAACTTGGACCATCGCGTTGCAGGAGAGGCAAGAATACTTCAATTGCGCAAACTTCAAGAATGGCATTTTTAAGCATATAAGAATGCTAAGATTTACAAGAAAAAGACAAAGGCATGGCACGATAACCACATTCGTAGACAAGAAATTCACATTGAACAAAAAGTGATGTTATTTAATTCACGTTTACATCTGTTTTTGGGTAAGCTCCGTTCTCGATGGTCTTGACCATTTTTGTCAAACAAGTCTTTCTGCATGGTATTATGGAGATTATTTTGTTGGACGAAACAAATGTGTTTAAGGTAAATGGACAACGACTCACTGCATACATTGTAGGAGAACAATGTAATGAACTTTCTGTGGAATTATTGTAAAATGCTTTCTAATGCTTACCTTTAAAACACATGAATGTGTTTTGTATCTATCTGCAAAATCATACCATTTATGCAGAACACATTGTTTTGTCGTCGCTATCACATTAGTTTTATTTTATTTCATTTCACTCTACCATTATTTACATTGCATTCTTTACCGCTTTCTTTATCACATATCTTTATAGCTTTATAACTTAGGATAGTTAGAACATTTTGTGCTTATGGGGAAATCTCGTGAACTTCATGTGATAGAATTTATGAGGGAAAATTTAGAATTCAAACCTAATTCACTAGGAGTATCGCATAAGGGAATGAAAGTAGTTTTAAACATGAATAATTGTTTAGGGTTTCAAAGGGACGTGCCAACCTTTTGCCAGAAGCAATTAATGAGAAGCCAATCGTAATGATTGCTTCAATGCGTATAAATAAGAACATAACTCTTCTTCTCCCTTTTACGCTTTCATTAGACCCACCGAGATGAAAATTATTCTCCACCTATAACCTCTATTTCTTCGAAAACTCATCACCTTCAATCGTTCTTCATCTTCAAATGGCTGGCACACACCAGAAACCCTCGAAATTTCCTAGACCCTTAAGAAAACCTTAGGAACTTCTTCCAAGAAATCTAAAATTTAGGATTCTAGGAAGATGATAGTCCTTAAACCACAAAACTAGCCTTCACTCCACTCTGATAGACTTGATTCAGAGCAATCGTAGAGACCCAGTTCAACCATTAGGGACTTCTCCTCAAGTTGGACGAATGGATGTGACGAGAGGAGAGTATCTACATGGATTTATCAGACTTAGGGCCAAGGATGGAAACCACTTGTCTTGAAGACAATCCGCCACAATACCAGCATTTGAAACATGAGGCTGGGAAAGTGCTTGCTGGCCACAAGAAGACAAGTGAAGAGGCGAGTGTGCAACTCCCATCCCACTTCTAGGATTAAGCTAGGAAATTCATAGAAGACTTACACGTCATCAAACAAAAAAGGAATGAGGCAGAGGAGATAAAATTCATAGAAGAAAAAAAGAGAAGTAAAAGAGAGAAAGAAAGAAAAAGGATGAAGAAAGAGCCCTGCGTGAGGAAAGGGCTAAGAGAGAAAAGGGGAGAGTCAAGGAAGATGAAGAAAGAACGCAGCGAGAATGCACGCACAAGGCACATATGATGGCAAAGATGAGAGAAAAAGATAGAGCACGCAAAGAGGATGAACATCTCTGCAAATTATCCAAAGAGAAAAATCAAAATGTTACTTCCTTGTAGGGAATAAGGACTAGGATGGCAGAAATTCAAGCCGCTAAGAAAAAGAAGCTTGACACCCTCGCAAACATAAGTGAGCAGGTAGAGAGGGTTGCCACAGAGAATAGGGTAGCAAAACAACAGGAGGTTGATCGTGTGGATGTTGTGGCAGAAGAACTAATGTGGGAGGTTGAAAGGATAAGCCCTGTAAAACAAGTAGTAAGACCTTATGAGTCTAGGCTCCTAAGCGTCAAATGTCCACACAAAGCAAAAAAGTAAGGCAGGAGAATCCAAATCTGAGGATGTTAAAAAAAGGGAAAATGGTGGGTGCCCCTGAATTGGAGAATCTCTTTAAGATTGAAAGGGGGGTTGCTACCCTTTAAGAGCCCACTACCAGACTTCCTCGACGACCCAATCAAGACGTTCAGATGGAAAAAGTTCTTCGTCAACGAGACAAAAATAAGATTGGATCTGGTAGACATGTTCTACACGACAAAGTTTCAACCTTAGGAATCATACGCCGTATTGGAAGGAGAGAAATTTCCCTTCACCTCGGATGCGATTAACAAGGTATATATTTTCCCACAGATTATGACTTATACCCCGGCCAAAGAATAATTGACAACCCAATGAGGAGTGATGCAAAAAAAAAAATTCTAGCTAATCGCGTGGCTAGGTGCAAAATGGACAAAAACACTAACTAGGAGGCTTTAACTATTCCTGCATCAATTAACAACCGAGGCAAGCATCTGATTATCTCTCATAAAAAAAGAAGATCCCCCCAATGAACCACGATAGCACAGTTCCCCTTGAGTATCCATTAGTTTTATATTGCATGCTGATAAAGAAACCATTTAATTTGGGTTATATTATTAATGAAGCACTCCTTGTCTGGAGAAAAAACCTTAAGGGCTCAAAACCTTTCCCTTCTACCATGGAGAAGCTATGTTTGACGTACTTACCAAACCTTAAGGGCTCAAAACCTTAAGGGCTCGTTTTAAAATATAACCGCCAAGAGATGGAGATTAGGAAGAAAGTGAGGAATTTGCACTACCACCACCGTTGCTTAAAAGGAAAACACAGACCGTGTAGGAAGTGGTTGGTAGAGGACTCAACCGTCGATTCATCCTACGATAATGACCTCCCTCCACCAAGTGTAGATAATGATGAAACCAACCCTTCTATTAGTGAGGAAAATCAAAATTTTCCCCGCCCATTCCAGACAAAAATGTTAATTCCGTGTTAACCTCCTCACCTATCTCATTAAGCCAGCGTAGCCCCCGTTTAACAATCAGCCCACAAATCCAACTTCCTCACCTCTCACCCACATTTGATCAATCATCAACTCTCTTACTCGCATCATAAACACCTTAAACCTCTCCTACACGATGAACATCTGTGTTACCTAGCCATAGACCCCTTGACCCACCGATCATCAACTTGGACCCTGATCACATTAAATCAGATAAATCGGTGATAATTTTAGATGAAAGGGATGGTTTAGTGCACGACACAACCGACACAGTCAAAATTATCCAGCATGACATGCTTCTGAGTGAAGATAAGGAGAAAGAAACTATTCGCGGCACAACTGTAAAGGATGAAGTTTTAAACGAGGAGGAAATTGTTGACGAAAAGAAAAGTGGACTGAAGATGAGCTTAAATGGAAAATTTTAAAGTTGAGATCCCCTAACATGACGGACAGTGGTCTTCACGATGTAGTTCATAATGTCATCGTGGAACCTATGAAAGTCGTGTTTCAGGGGGTAATTTAAGAAAATGTGGTGTTGAAGGACCAAATTGCTAAATTGAGTAGTCAAGTGCAAGGAATGGAAACCAAAATTTTAAACCTCAACTCCATGGTCACCAAGTTGTCGTCCGTGATAACCCACCTAAATAGTTTGATATAGCCCACTCCAACCAGTCCCGTCAAATCGCGGAGCGACAAGATATGCTATTTACAACCCAAATGGAATATATGCATGTAGTCTTTGTGCAGTGTGTGCCTCAGCCTATCATCTTACCCATTCCCTCCATCCAAGTGCCTGATTGAACCCTTGGCGACGCAAATCCTACTCTTTGCCCATAAACTTAAATATGGGGGTGTATTGCTGAATTTAAAATTTCTATTTTCATAGTTCTTTTGCTTGTAATCTTTTTGCTCCTTTTAATGCAATCTCTCTTAATCTTTCTGTGATTTTTATTTTTGCGCGATACAGTTACCTTTGCCACATGACTCATTTTGTCATCCTTTGCATGCTTTCTTTTATTTTGCTCCAAGATAACATTCATGAGGAAAATTATGTCTAGTATAATTAACTCGTAACTATACCTAAAGATTTCCCTAGCAAACTAAACTTAGTAAATATTTCTTATATTCCTTCGGCGAGAAAGCTTTGTCTCAACCCTCTTTTGTAAATTTTTCAAAGTCCATCTTATCATTCAATTTTTCGCAATGAGGACTTTCCCATACTCTAAATTTGGGAGTGTGCAAGGTTAAAGTTAAAATTTTCAGAAAGACAAGGAACTTATTTCTCCATCTTTGTCTTTGTTATTATATTGAAATAAGAACTCATATGTTGCCGCCTCCAATGCAAGTAAATAAGAAGCAAAACTTCGTAAAAAAGTAGGAGTAAATAAATAAGTGGTGATAAAAGTTACAGTTGAGGAGAGGAACGGACTCATGGAGTTCTTATGATTTCTCACTCAGCACCAAAGAATGTAGCCTTCAACCATTGTACAATATGAACAACAATTATTACAAAGAAATACAAAAATGGTAGGAAAAGGGAATGAAAGTGAATAAAAGTTAGGGGAAATGTGGAATGAACTCTCCATCATTCAGACATTAAGCTCTCACTTACATCATGACTGGAGAAGAAGAAAAGCATTTATAAACGGCAAAACTCCTTTCCGTCGCTCTTTAGGATTTGGCCCATTCAGGCCTCTAGAAATGGCTCATTCAAGTGTGTCTTCCTTAATGAAGAAGGAGAATTTTTATAGGCAGCTTTTGACAAGGAAACTCCTATTCTTCTAAGCATGTCAATGTTGTACGTTGAAAGCTATCTGTTGCATGCCACATCATCTCCAATTACCATTCTTGTCGTCTAGCAAATCACTTCTTGCGTAATAATTTGGTCTTTTTGCCTATTCTTCCTATGAGAAACTCTGCACTACAAGAAACGTGATCTTCACCAACGTTTCAGTAAAGGGTTTATCGATGCACATTTAGATGTCGGTAGGAACGTCGAGAAAAATGCATCGAGAGAACTTTTCTCGATGTTGAGAAAAGGCCACATCGATGAAAGACAAACACTAATGCATAGCGTACCAGCGTAAGACAGACATTGAGATAAATTTAACATTGACGAGTGTTAGTTGCATTGGTATAGGTAATACCGACGTCATGTCGGCAAAAGGCCTTCCCTAATGCATTACCAAAATATCGGGGAAGGTGTTATATTCCGACGTAGTGTCTACATCGACAAAAAGTTAATTTTTTTTAAAACTATATATTTAATTATTTTTTTATGTTAATAATGAATATTGTTCTCAGTTCCCCATTTGGCTCGAAACATAATGCGCAATAATTTTTAAATTTTGAAAATTTACATTAATTATAAGAAATCAAATACATTATAAATGTTCAAAATGTTTACGAATAATTATAATAAAAAACTACACCTAGTAGACGGTAGTCGCGAACACCACATAAATAATGCAAAACCTACAAATGAAATAAAAATATAGTTAAAATATCACATATGCATAATTAAACAAATTAAAATATTGAAAAGTATGTAACCCAAGTCTTCACGGGCCTCTATGTTGGCGACTCATATCCTCGATCATCTTCCTCATCCATTCCATTTCCCATGCATAGGTTTCTTAGATTCTATGAACTGTCTCGTCCATTTGCCTATCACGGTATGCTATTTATCGATCAAGGTTTGCCATTATTGAGTCTGGCTCCTTGTCTATTAGACTTTCTTGTTCAATCAAGCAATTAGCATTTTCAAGGTCGTCCCTAAGTTGGCTAACCTCCACAAATGTATGCTTGGTGGTCGTAAAAGGAGGAAGAAGCTAAGGAAGCAGAACTTTTCCTGGACTTTGGTTTGGGGCCTCAACCAAGGTCTTTTGAGTAGCTCAGTCGTCGACCCAAAACCGTATCACATATCTTGTCATCCAAGAGTGGTTGAGAACCCTGTTGGACAGGCTGCGACTAAAGTTGTAACATTTGATTGTACACAATAATACAAGTTGGGGTTAGGAGAGATCATCTCGTAATTTAAATAGAAATTAATAATTAACAAGTTAGGGTGAACCTCTGTGTCCTTTACCACCAACAAAATGAACTTGTTAGTACTACTGGGGTGAGTCTCTTTAAACAACTCAACACAGTTTACTGGACAATCATGTGTTACAGTAAGCTCGACTTGTCGCTGAAGGAATGACTTAGAACCTCTCCTTTGGTTGTAAGGCTGCTTCGCTCTAGAAACCTTACAAGCACTTGATTGCTCCTACAATCAGACAAAGTATAATTAAAATGTTATATCCAAACAAAAATTCAACGAATTATTATTAAGGTAGACACGATATAAATCACCTGGAACCGCGAGTCATACAGTGGTAACAAAGAAAGTGCCAATCTGGCACCTGATTGACCAATCTGGGTGGTGGGTTTGCCCGTGCTTTTTTAGGATTACTGAACCTATTTAAGCATCGGTGATTCTCTCCCTTAAACTCTTTCCACACGGTGAGTAATTGATACTCGACAAATCAATTAAGTGATGGATCCTGGAAATCCAGCACGAAAAATAGCTACAAAATAAATAAGTTTGAGATTAGTCTTCTACATATATAGGTTCAACATATATATATGTTAAAAAATTTACAAACATACCCCTAAACCGCCTTTGATGACCTTGATGCACTCGCAGGATACATCTGACCATTTTAGCGCCTAAATTGAAAATATCTTTCGCGTCAACACACCGATCATGTCGTTGAAATGAGGGACTTGAATAGAAACAAGTATATCCCCTCCCGAAGGGATTGAAATAGGAATCCTCCTATTCTGTTGAATGTATCTCTCTAACTTAATGTTCCTGAATTGTTGTCTGCCTCCTCAGAACAAGTGTTCGAGAGGGTTGAGACAACTCTACAAAAGAAAAAAACAACATATTAATTAGATTGGACCGTAACGATGAGTACTAGTATCTAAGTGTAACCAAACGAACCTAGAGTGTCACCCACCAATGATCGTCCCGCATTACCTAACGTATCCAAATTGAGAAAAATGTCGAAATCATGTTTATTGATCGAAAATTTACTCATAATTCCTACAAACATGAAAATCAACAAATGTTTACAAAATGTAGTACCGCATAAACTAAATGTATAAAATTTAAAAGTATATGACTAATTTGTATACACGTTATGAAGCCATTTTTATTCATTTTTGCTTGACCCGCTTTAATGTGATGATGATGATTGTTCTTCATTGTTTATGAAGTTGTCCGCGACAGGATGCACAATATTTGGTCTTTCCACCACTGTAGGATTAACTTTAATCCCGCAAAGAGTTGAATCCTCAATAAGTCTTTCGTCCACACGATGTTTGATGACGATTTCCAATACATTAAGTTGGTCATTCTCAATATTGTTTATTTCTGGCACGTTCCATATGTTGAAATTTATGTCTTAAAACTTGTGATTCGTAATCATATTCTATTCAGTAAAATCGTTATTGATATTATAATCTTAAAGCGAATAAACTAAGGACCCGAGGTTATTATTAAGTAAACTTGAACTTTATGTAGAGACATAAATGTGGATCAAGTTCAAGTATATAGCCTAAATAGTCTATAGTATACGAATACGGTTGGGCACCTTATTCTAGGGACATTATAGATGCGGCCCACTTTGTAGTTAATACAAACAATGTGATCCTAAATCGTTCATGTAGAGATATGGAAGTGGGGGCATCCTATGTAAAGAGTTTACATAAGACTGGAATCATAGAAATAGTCACTTTTAAGACATAATATCGTTGACTTTAATAAATTCGACTATTTTGTTTATAGATATCCAATGTAACTTAATCTTAATCTTGAGTTAACTGTGAACTTCTGTTAATATGAAATTATCCTTAGATCTGCATAGGTAAGGGAAACTCGTTGGCATTTGTCCAATAAGCCTTCCATTTTAGAGGTAAGACCCAGTGAATAGCTAGGTACATAAGGTGCAAGATGAAATTCACTCCTACCCATTTTAGGGTTACTAGATAGGTTGTTCCCTTAAGGATTGAATCCAGGTCTTGAACAAGGGGTCCCACCCTTTCATTGGCCCGAGAGGGATTCGATTTAAAGGTTGGACCTTAAACTAAATGTTCAATAGTGGATCATTTGGACATAAGGAAAAAGATATAATCTCGTGGGTAAAATGATACTTTGACCTAGCCGAGGACATTAACAACCTGTGAAGGATTAACTTACTTATCATGGTTATATCACATGGATACAAATATATTTATAGTGAGGGGAGTGCAACTACGGGACTTTAGTAAAATGACCTATTAGTTAATGAAGGTCGATTAACTCAGTTTAAAAGAGTTTAGCCAGTTAATCTCGAATTGTTAGAGCCCATGATCTATAAGTTCATTAGGTTTTCCCACTAGCTCATAAGGAATCAACTTAGAACATTATGATAGAATAATTTAAATTATTTGAATTAAGTAAAGAGAGATAAATCGATAAATATATTTGATATAGCCGTCGGATAGAGCTTCATGTTTAAATGTGATTTAGATATAAATATCAATTCATATTTGGAAGCTCAGAATTGATGAAAAAGGTCAAAGATGTAAAAAGTCAAAATGTTTACTTTTGACTTTAAAAATTCAAACCTTAACCGACTTTATATTCAAATATGATTTGAATTTTGGAAAAATAAATGCGGATTCATACTCGAAAAGTCAAAACTAGTCAAGATGGATAGAGTGGTAAAAAGTTAAAATGTTAACTTTTGACTTTTTAAATATCAAATTACCATATTACCCTTGTTAGAACATTGCAAGTAATTAACAAATGGCTTCATGCATGTGAGACACCTACTTGGTGATATGCCAAGCGTGGAGAATGGAAACTCACTACATGCAATTTTTTAATGTAGTTTGCTTATAAAAGGATTGCATTACAAATGCAAAATGAGACTTTTGGTAATTTTTGATTTTGTGATTTGCAATTGCAAAATTAAAACAAAAACTCTTTTTCTGTCCACAAGTTCTTCCTCCTAAATTCATATCTCTCTCTATTTTCTCCATTGTTTGAGTCCTAAAACTCGGTTCTAAGTCCGGACAATAACGGGTCAATACTAGTGGTAATCCCAACTTTGATTTCGTGAGAAGATTATGAAGAGCACGTGAGAAGATGACAATAATAGAAAAGCATCAAAGGTGAGTTTTTCTATTAACCCTATTTTTTTCATTTAAGGGTTGTAATGCATGTTAATCACTAAAGTATTTAGTTGTAATTAGAGTAAAATTTGATCTTTATTCTGCTGCGCATGTCTACCGTTCCAACACCATACACGTTTATTGTGTACAACTTGAATAATTTTTCAATTCGTACCACTTGGACACCTTCTACGTGTTCAATAAAAGCTTGTAAATCATGTAGCATACCCAACATTTTATTTTATTCAAAAAATGGGTTACTGGTAGTTCCTTCATCAAAACGATTATTACTACTACTCGTTCCTTCATCAAGCATTCTTATCTCTGTACAAGTTCACATGCTCTCCTTGATACACCCAATCTGTGTATGAAGAGGCTATTCTAATGGTTAATAGATCTCGCTCCACACCGTCTAATGAGTCCCAATTTGAATTCATACATCTCTTGCATGGACACCTTATCTGTCTGTAATTATTGACATGATGTTTAGTAACCTTTAAAAATTGAGAAATTCCTTCTTTGTACTCAACCGAAAACTTATCCCTAAGTTTCATCCAACTCTTGTCCATCTCGTTAAAAGCCCTAAAACATAAATACATTTAATTAGTTTTATATCTCTCATCTCAACTTACTCCAATTTACTCCAACTTAACTCTAACTTACTCCATCAATAAGCTAAACTTAAGTTTAAATCTAACTAACAGTACTTTCAATATACCTAATAATTCAACCCTTAATAACCCATAAATAAATAGGCTATCATAACTGCAGGATAGCCATAAATTTGCATTCATATTAAAATTTAAATTCAAATTTATAAACTAATTGATACTAAACAAAAATTCATATTTAAACTCAAATTTAAATTAACTATAAAATTCAATATGAAATTCTTATTCAAACTTTAAAAAACATACATTACATAGATTATATAATATCAACATACAATTTTAATACACATCCAATCTTAAAAACTCATACATTTTCATATAAAAACATGCATAATATATTACACATACATACATCTCTTGGATAGATTAGACATAAAATTACATAATACATTACAAAAAAATACAATGAATTTCAAACTACACGTGCATACATTTCAAACTATACATAATAAAACATACATAATATAACACATACATGCATTTCAAACTATATAAGTTTCAAAACAAAAAATGGAAAAAATATTATACTAAGCAAATCAACAATGAATGACGAGGGAGGATGACGGAGTGGCCGATGATGGCGGTGAGGCAGACAACGGCGACAATGGGTGGAAAACGAACTTCTTCCTTCTCTTTCTCTTTTTCTTCTTTTCTCTTTCCGTTCTATGTGTTCAGTGTTAATAGTGTTGGAATTTATGTCCTAAAACTCGTAGTTTGTAATCATAATTCATTAATTAAAAATCGTTATTGATACTATAATCTTAAAGCCAATAAATTAACAACCCGAGGCTATTATATATAGTAAACTTGAACCCTAAACCCTAAACCCTAAACCCTAGAGACATAAATATGGATCAATTCCAACACTATTAGTTAGGGTTTAGGGTTTAGGGTTTAGGGTTTAGGGTTCTGTGTGTTCAGTGTTAATAGTGTTGGATGCGGCCCACTTTGTAGCTAGTACAAACGATGTGATCCTAAATCGTTCATGTAGAGACATGGAAGTGGGGGTATCCTATGTAAAGAGTTTACATA
>JBBPDI010000003.1:19726377-19755649 GCA_037974545.1 Cucumis variabilis
TGAAACCACTAAAAATAAGACCACCCAGTAGTTAGATGCGAATTTTTGAGACTGTATACATCGTTCTAAATTGGCTCTTTTCTTCCTAGGGTATGACATTGGCCCTTTTTGGACCGTTTAGAAATGAAAATTAAAACTGACTCTCGGGCATATTTTTTTGGCTTTTCTTGGCTAAAAACATTAAAGCCACTCAAAATAAGACCACTTAGTACTTAGATGTGAATTTTCGAAATCCTATACATCGTTCTAAATTGGCTCCTTTCTTCCCAGGGTATAACATTGTCCGTTTTTGGACCGTTTTGGGACGAAAATAAAAACAAGGGCTGAGAAAGAGCAAAATAAAATAGGAGAGAAAAAAGAAAGAAAGAAAGGAAAGGGCGAAAAGAGAACGACTAAAAAAGGAGGAGGAAGAGGAAGAAAAGAAGAAAATGGAAGATGGAAAAAAGAAGAAAGAAGAAGATGATAAGAAGTAAAAGAAAGAGGAAGAGGCGAGAAGGAAAGGCGATGAGGTTAGAGAAACAAGGATATCAAACAAAAGTATCACCTCGCCAGTAGCTGAAACTTAGGTTGAGAGGTTGGTGAGAAAGACCCACAAAAAGATAGATAAGGTGTAGTCTGGGTTATTAAAAATAAAGGTAAAGGCTCATGGCGTTAAGGCCTTAGCGCAAGAGAAGAAGGAAACAAAGCTAAGGGAGTGGGAAGAACTCCATAGCAAAGCTGAGAAAGTAGCCCTATCCACAGAGAAGGACAAAAAAAAAGAGAAAACGACTAAGGAACTCACTAAGGCGTTTGAGAGAGAGCTCAGTGATTTAAGTCTTTTAGAGGAAGAGCCAGTAAGACCAGTAAAGATAAGAAAAGCATCAAAGAAGTTCTTACATGTACATGTTGAGCAAAGGTGAAAAAAAAAGCAAAGAAAATGCCTCATAAAGATAATGGGGAAGCGTATGAAGAGAGTGATTTAGAAGGGCCACTCACTGCTTCGTAGGTTAGCAAACAGTTCATGATAGAGAAGGGGCTCTATCTATACTAAGGAGTTGTGCCAGATTTTCTCTCATCACTTGATAACTTGTAGAAATATAAGTTATTATAGTCATTTAGACAGAACAGTGAGATCAACACACATAGTAAAAGTATCAAAATGTGTAGCTTATGTTGTAGATTTATAAATATCTAGAAATACACTTGACATAAGTATTAATGCCTGTTTTATTGTGTTTTTAGTGTTTTAACGCAGGTTAAAGAAAAAAAGAAGAAGCTAGTGAATCGCAGAGGAACTCGCACGAAGACTAGGTGAGAAGATCATATCAGAACATGAGAAGAGGTTTGCTAGAAGACAAAATTGGTAGTTGGAGTTGATGTGACTTGATGACAGAGGTTGCTTTTGACTCTAACATAACCATAAGAATAGTTTTCTGCCCAAAAGTTGCCTATAAAAAGCCTCCTTCTACACCATTTAAAATAGCTAGCCTGAATGAGCCAAACCCTAGAGAGAGGTGAAAGGATTAGCCTTTCCATCTTCTATAAAGAATTTTTATTCTTCTTCTCCTGTTAGATTGTAAGTGAGAGCTCAAAATTCGAATAGAGAAGAGTCCATATTTCACTTCCTTCTAACTTGTAATCTTTTTCATTCTCTTTTCTTTCCATTTTTGTATTTCTCTGTAATATATGTTGTTCATATCGTACAATGGCTGAAGACCTACATTCTTTAACATATAGTACATGTTTATACCTTTTCAATCCATCACATCTTTACTTTTCATCTGCTCTTGTGTTATTTGTAGTTTAGGATCTATGATAGACTTTTTTATAAAAAACTTTACTTATAATTCTTACCGAGTTACCTGAGCTATTTTCATTACTTGACCAGTGTATATCGCCAACTACCCGAGAAGGCTTTACCAAGGATATCGCGAACACGTGCAAGGAGGAGTTGGACACAAACTCCATCTTGGAGAGATAACTTTCATCAGTTGTGTCTCGAAAGGAGAACAAGTGTGGGTGTTAGGTGCTGAGACGTTGCCACCCTTAAATGAGAAGCTTTATAAGTCTTGTAAGATAACACTTATAGATATACCTTGGTTTACTTGGCTTAGTCATTTAGATTCAGAAAGGAGAGCAAGTGTGACATTTAAAGACTCCGAGAGAAGCTTGTCTTAATCATGAGCTACTTAAGTAGGCTATATCAGATCAGAGCTATGGCATAGCTTAATTGTCGTGTAGCACTAGACCTTCCTTCAACCCTTTCTTATATACAAGTTAGTTCATTACAAGGCAATTGAGGTATATGATGCAAAAGAATGCTTTAACTTGTTATCGGGAAAGGGGTGAAGGAACGTCTACTTCTACCTTGCAATTAAGGTATATGAAAGCATTCATGCGATATAACTTACTTAACTAGCTCAGGATTAAGGTGAGCTCCTCTTGAAGTCTTTAAATGCCACACTTACTCTTCTGTCGAGATCCAAATGACTAAGCCTAGCTAAGCAAGGTATATCTAGAAGTGTTCATTTAAGGGTGACAATCGATCAATGCCTAACACCCACACTTGTTCTCCTTTTAGGACACAAATGATGGAAGTTTTCTTGTCAAGGTGGAGTTTGTCAGCAAACTCTTCCTTGTGTGTGTTAGCCATATCCTTGGTATTTGCCCTCTCGGGTATTGATAATATACATTGGCCAAGTAATGAAAATAGCTCAGCTAACGTGATAAGATTTATTGTAAAGCTTCTTATAAAAAATCTATCATAGATCCTAAACTACAAATAACACAAGGACAGATGAACAGTAGAGACATGGTTGGATTCAAAAGGTATAAATATACATTGTAAAGAAATGCAAAAATGGAAAGAATAGAAATGACATTACAAGCTAGCTGAGATGGAAAATAGGATCTTCTTCACTCAGACCTCAAGCTTTCACTCGTGCATTGACTGGAGAAGATGAAGAAGTGCTTTACATATGACAAAAAGGATATTTCTTTCCATCAACTTTCTAGAACTTTAAATACCTCTTCAGGTGTACGAATGGTGGTCCATTCAGATGCCACTCATTTTTAATTGGTGTAGAAGGAGGCTTTTCATCGACAACTTTTAGGCTAGAAACTATTCTTCTGGTTGTGTTAACACCTAAAGCAGCCTCTCAACAAGTCACATCAACTTCAACTACCATTTTTGTCTTCTAGTGAACATCTTCTTGCATTTTTATATGATTTTCTCCCCTAGTCTTCGCGCTAGTTTCATTGCGATTCGCTAACTTCTTCTTTTGTTCATAAACTTGAGCTAAAACACAGTAAAACAAGCATTGATGCTTATATAAAGTGTATTTCCAAATATTTATAGATTTTCAACATAAGATATGCTTTTTGGCAGTTTTACTATGTGTTTTGGTCTTATTATTTTGCCTAAAAGGCTATAATAACTTGTATTTCTACAAGTTATCAGATCACCATCTCTCAAAATTCAAAAGTCCTTAACAACCCAAACAGTTCATCGAGTTTCATAGTTGTAACATCATTAGCTTTTTCTAAGGCGATGACTTTTATACTAAAACGCTGAGGAAGCAATTGTAGAACTTTCCTTACAAGTTTAGTATTTGAAATCTTCTGTTCGAGAGCAAAGGACTCATTCGCTATATCAAAGAACACAAACATTGAATTACATAATAGGTTCATCATCAGATATTTTGAGTGCGTCAAATTTTAAAAATCAATATCTGTAATCGTGCCATTTTCACCTTCGAAGTTCCTTCGTAAGCAACCTCTAAGATACTCCACACTTGCCTGGCAGATGTACAAGTGGTAATGAGCTTGAATACATTTTGATCCACTTCCTTAAAAATCGTATTCAAGATATGAGAATTTCCCAAGGATGCTTCATTTTCAGCAGTTGACCATGAAATCTTCAGTTTGAGAGACACTTATCCAGCTGCATTGTCTTGATCCGATATTCCCATCCTATTACAACAACTTTCCAAGATTTGTTGTCAATAGACTTTAGAAATTCTGTCATCCTTGCTTTCCAAACAGTAACCGTAGTTTGATCCATCAAGAACAAAAGGTCTAGTAGTTAAACTTCCTTCTTGAATTGGTTCCATGGCACAAAACACCTTTGTAACTCGCTCTGATACCAAATGAGAAAATACACACTTAGTTATCGTTGTATTATTTATTAGAACTTATGTTAATAACTGGAAAAACAACTCAAGAAGCACATAATTAACACAGGTAGAACATAAGATTTTGTTAACCCAGTTTGATGACACAACATCTACACTTAGGGGGTCTTTGACCCATAATAAGAGATAATTTATTGTTTTATGTAATATTTCATTACTACAATGTTATGACTCAAAGTACAGACAAATTTACAAATCTCAACATGTTGCACATAGACTGATCTGAACATCAAAATAGAAATTATGTGTAAACAATTGTCATAAACTCAAGAGAATTACTCCTCTTTAATAAGTATCCACACGTCACAGTGGTATCAAGGTCCCTTGATATTCTTAAATCTCTTATTATGAAAAACAGAGGACCAATCTGTCTATCATAGGAGAGTTTTTCAACACGCCACTTTTTCACTTTTTCTTTAACCCCGTTACACACCCCAACACTCGAACTTGAAGAAAAGACTTAGAATCACACCCAATCACAATGATAAACCAAACCAAAAAATAAAGAGAGCAACCACAAAATATCCAGCCAGCTTGAGAAAATAGGATCCAAGCCAAACAACCTGCCAAAATCCCAACAACCCTATCTAGAAGGACTATTGATAAAATAAACAAATAAAGAAAAAGTGAGACCACACAAACTAAGAGACACATTTTCTCGTCCAAAATTTGACATCAACATACCAATACAATGTACATCAAAAGAATAACATTCTCATTTAGATTGACTTCATGTCATTTAATTTATATTTAAATTCAAGAGTAATCTAATTCTTGTAAAGTAAACAATGAAAAAAGTGAATAAAAAATTGTATAGAGAGTGTACTTTTTAATATTTCAATGGACAAAACTTTAATATTGTTATATTGATGACTTTAGCTTACCAGCTTGCATTGTTTTTTAGTATTTTAAGAAATTGAACCAAATGTAATTGTTAAATGTTTACAAAATACAGTAAATAATTTCTCTATAATTTAAATTATTCTGCATTAAATGTTTTAATAATAATGACCAACATTTTCAAGTACATATTTTACTTATTCTTAATAAATAAAATGATTTTTTTTAATTAAAATTAAGAGAATAAAGTTTAGAGAACAAAATCTTTATTTTTGACTAATCTTATTGTTAACATAATGGACCTTTACATATCTCTTTTCTTGTGGATCTCTGTCTGTCACAAATACACATAATATATGTAGTATCAATTTCATATATTGCACATGATACTCGTCTAAAAATTATACGTGGTATAGTAATTTTTATGAGTTGTTCAATTAAAAATCTGAATACAAACATAACTATTACTTGAACGGATTTTAAGAATTTTTTTATTTTAGAGTCATTTAAGGCCAACTATTTTTCTTTAAAGCTCAATTTTTGATGTGATTGCCTTTGCACGTTAAATTAATTTATTACACAAAGTTTGTTAAACTCACCTAAATTTGCCGAACACAAGCTTAATTAGTGTTCATACATAGCATAAATTTTGTAGTGTGGACCACGAGTTTACAAAGTTTTGTTTTGTAGGCCACCAACCTAATAAAACAAGTCGTGGGTTTATATTGTTATGCATTTAAAATTTCATTTAGTTGTTCTTGTGTAATGTTGTATGTGTTTTGACATAAATATAGGTTTAGGGTGGAAATATATATTATTTTATGGTTAATTTTCATAAATATAACAAAGAGAAATTGTCAAAAATAACAAATTTGACAAAATATTTACAAGATATAGCAAAATTTTCAGATTCTATTAGTAACAAACATTGATAGACACTGTTATGCTTCTATCAGTGACATTGATAGATAGTGATAGAAGTCTATCAGTTTCTATCGTTGATAGAATCTAAAATCTATCAGTTTCTATCATTGATAGAATCTAAAATTATGTTATAACTTGTAAATATTTTAATTTATTTTACTATTTTAAAAAATGTTCCTATAATAAAACACCAACATTTAAATCAAAAAGTCCATGAAGCTGATTATTTTTTTTTAAAATATTTCAAGTTTGCTCTTTCTTTCTATCTTCTTTCTTCTGCAATTTTTCTTTTCATTTCCCTCGTCCTTTTGTCTTCTTCTATTTCTTTTTTTTTCTTATTTGGTTGTTCAAGATCGTGTGCCAAATATAAAAGATCGTGAAAAAAATAATTGGAATATTGGGGTAGCTAAATTGAGACAATCATATAGCCAAATCTAAACAATCATGTACCAAATCTAAACGATCATGTAGCAAATCTAAGTGGATCGTGTACCAAATAAATATTTTAAAAAATCGTTTAGATTTGGTAACCCAAATTTAAATGATCATGTACCAAATAATAGCCAAATCTAAAAGATGGTCATGTACCAAATAATCTTGAAATAAATTGTTTAGATTTGGACTAAATCTAAACGATCATGTACCAAATCTACACAATCGTGTATCAAAAAATTTGAAAAAAAAATCGTTTAGATTTGGCTATCCAAACATAAACGATCAAATCTAAATGTTTGTGTATAAAGAATAGTTAAATCTAAACGATCGTGTACCAAAGAATCTTAAAAAAAATCGTCAATGATCATGTAGAATAACCAAATTTAAACGATTGTTTACTAAATATATTATTTCTACTAGGTGTTAATTAATCACGGGATATTTTTTATATTTTTCATTATAAGTCTGGGTTTTTTCGTTTTAGAAATTGTTCTATACCGTGTAAATATTTTTTTGTTTTGTTATAATTTTAAAAAAACTCCTTAATTTATTCAATTTAAATGCATTGTATCGAATGTTTGGAACATGTGCAACTAACATTATGAAAAGGATATAAATATGAAATTCTATTTATTTATATATAAATATATATATATATATATATATATATATTGCAAATGATAATATTTTAAGTTATATTCAATTCACCTTAAAAAAATTAAGATTCCGAAGTCTCTTTTTGAGCTGATTTAAAAGAAATACTCTACTGAACTTTGTTCCATCTTCAACGTTTTCATAGAAACAAATATATAGAATTAACCAGATGTATATCTCAAATCTTCAAGTTTCCAAGGCCAAGTATGAAGCAAATAAGTTGATGAAGAAGCATGAAAATAATGATGAAGGTGTTCCACTTAAAGCCTTCAATGACATTCCTCCAGCTGTAACTCAAATCAACAATAAGCAAGCAATGGCAACGGAAATTATCCCAAAACCTAGTAATCATCCTGTTGCACCCAAGCTTACATCAAATGCCTATATGATACCAAGTAAGCAATTGAGAGCTGGAAAAGCTCACGTAGCCACCACAAGTGTTCTTGATATAAAGGCTTCTAATATGCAATTTAGTCGAGAGCAGATAAAAGAAATTTTTCAGTATCATGATAGTGACAATGATGGTTTTCTCAACCTAAGGGAGGTAACCAAAGCTTTTGCTTTTCTAGGCGCAATTCTTCCATTATACAAAGCCTACCATGGCATGGTATTTGCTGATACTAATAAAGATGGTCTTATTAGCAAAGATGAACTCGAAAAACTTGTTGATTATGCATATAAATTTTTCAAGAAACGATGAATGTTCTTAGCTATTTTCACGCTCATTTTATGTACTGACGTAATATTTGAAAATGGTAATTTAAACGATGTAATGTCTAGTTTATAAGTAAAATAAAGAATTCGTCTACCATTTTATTTTACTTACATTGTTTGTTTGCTTCATAATTTTGTATTAATTAATAATGTAGCAAAACAATAGAATATGATGTGTCCACCTGATTCAATGTTTATGTTATATGTTAGTGAGCGGTTGTAATCAAAACATTTTTTAAATTCAACGGAAAGATAGCAAAACACTATTTTCTAAAGCAATTGTATTAAAGGGTATTAACATGATTTATGAGTCACCAACAAATATGTATATTAAGAAAAGGATATATCTTTAACAAGTACTGCATATCAACAACCATTTACCTAAAGCAAATTGAGTGATATATAACAAATTTTAACAAAATTGTTAAAATAGTTACAACCAACTCAAAAGTGCGAAAATGTTAATTTATTCGACATAATGGAAAGCACGTGACTTGCACATGGAACTCAATTTTTTTAATCCCTCTATTTCTCTTGGTATGTATGCAGTGCTGACGTCTGAAATAACTATTTTCTAGATTTCATATCATTTTAATAATACAGTGTCATATTCCTCTCCAATTGAGAGAGTTGATTTCATATCATTTTGTGGGCCAGTCTTCGAAAGTCAAAAATGGATATTTTATTTATTCAGCTCGTTTAAGTTTATGAAAAATATTATGATGGGAAAAATATTTTATTTGGTTCCTTTTTTGAAAAAATTATTTATTTAACGAAAGGTTGTGAAGTATATTCTAATGGGAAAAATATTTTATTTAGTTCTTTTTTTAAAAAAATATTATTTTCTTATTTATTGAAGATTTGTCGTTGAGATTATAATGCGCGTGTGTGTGGGCATTATTCAGCGTGCTTCATTATATTCTGTAAAAAATGGAGAGAAACATGTGATTAAGCAAAATGAAGACAACTTTGTGAGGACGGCTTCCTGTTTAAATAGTCAGTTATTCATAAGAACCTAAAGTGTGGTTTTCTATAAGATTGAGAGAAACGTTGTTGCTGTAGAAGAAGACAGTTTCCTGAAGAACATATTCGTGATTAAACAGTTAGTTATTCTTAAGAACCAAAAGTGTGTAAGTCCTCTCTCAATGCTGTGATTTGTTGCTTATACTTGTATCATCTACTGTGTAGCCTTAATTTACAACATTTGAAGTTCAAGCTTCTGTAGTATATCGATTTAAAAGAACCGTTGCTCACGTCTTGATGAATGACATGATTCAAGGAGAGTTCCTCCAGTACACTACCTAAATCTGTTGATTGATGAGAAACTTGATTAAGGGGGAGATTTTGGTTAGTCAAATCTATCTTTGAATAAGTTTAGTTATAGAGTTACTTTCTCTAATGTTGTATTATTGATAGTACTGAGTGAAGATTAGGAGTGTTAAACTCTGTACTAAAAATTATAATAAGTTAATTATGATTTATATATCAAAGAAAGAAAATCTCTAATCTCTGGTCAAGGACCCTCCAGACGTAGATGCTATGTCATCGAACTGGATTTACAATGTCTAGTGTTTCTATTATCTCTAATTATATGCACTATTAGTTTTTCCTACTGTTGTCATTTCACTGTTTTATCAATTGGTATCATAGCGGGTTTTCTTCCTTAAATGGATTATGTTCGTGAAGGTACTTCTACATCAAGTCCTTATGTTCTAGATGGGGCCAACTATGCATACTGGAAAGTGAGAATGGTTTCATTTCTAAAATATATGGACAGTAGGTGTTGGAAAGTTGTGATTTTTGGTTGGCATGGGAACATCCCACGATCAAGGATGTTGCAGGAAAAGTTTCTCTTAAACTTGAAATTACCAGGTATAAGGAAGAAGATTAAGAATTTCATAGAAACTCCAGAGCACTTAATGCACTATATAATGGAGTTGATTTAAATGTTTTTAAACTTATCAATACTTGTTCATTTGCCAAGGAAGCATGGGATATTTTTAAGGTCTCTTATGAAGAAACTTCTAAGGTGAAAATATCAAGACTTCAAATTCTAACGTCAAAATCTGAAGCTCTTTAAATGGATGAAGATGAAATGATAGTTGAATTTAGTGTTCGTGTTATGGACTTAACAAATAAACCTTTCACTCTTGAGGAAAAATTGTCTGATACAAAGCTTGTAAAAAAAGTTTTGAGATCACTTCTTTCTCGGTTTAACATGAAAGTCACTGCTATAGAGGAAGCAAATGATAGTACCATCATGAGATTAGATAATTTATTCGGGTTTTTAAGAACCTTTGCACTATCTTTTAATAACAATGCACCAAAGAAGAAAAATAGTGTTGCGTTCCAAGGGGTAAATGATGATGTTGTAGAATCTACCCAAATAACGTCTGAAGATGAAAATCTTCTTGAGACTGTTAACTGGCTATCAAGATAGTTTTCTAAACTTAAAAGCAAGTTTTATAAGAAGTTAGGAGGTCGCGAAACACAGCAAAATAAAGATCCCCACAGCTCAAACAACAATTCCAGTTCAGAATCCTCTAGTGTTTTTAATCACTTAAGAAGAAGAGACGTAGATCGTGCAAATGATCAAACTACGAAGATTGACAGAAGTTTAAAATGTTATGAATGTGAAGGTTTTGGCCATTGTCAAGCTGAATGTGCAACTTATCTTAAACGGATGAAAAAGGGATTTATTGCTACCTTTTCTGATGATGATTCATCCTTAGACATTAGTTGTGATGTTTATGGTAAAGCACTAATTAGCTATTTTTCAGTCTCCTCTTGCAATAAAAATGTAGCTAGATCCATCCTTCTTTCTTCCAAACATTGCATAATGCAAAAACGTTTGTCCAATGTTTGTAGCCATTTTTCAGCTTCTTTTGGATTAGTTGTTCCACTAAACTCATTGGCTCCTAACGCTTTCAACCTCTCTATTCCAAAATTCCCTCAAGTTGTGCCATCAAAACGTCAGGGTTTACAAAATAAGCTTCATAACTCATTGTGTATTAGTAATTTCCCTTGATCTACTAATAGCTTTGATACTAAATTGTCACACCCCAATCTATAAGACAACCAAAACGCAAGAAGTAAAGCAAATAGGATACAAATTCGCTTAAACTTTGAACCAAAACGCAAGAAACCTTCCTTGCGAACTAACCAACTTTTGCTCACATATAACTCTTATAGAGAACATAAAATTCAAGGCTTCCTCACAGACTTCTTCTCCCCGAAACACTTGGTTCTTCTTCTGAAGACTACCCAAAATTCCTAGTCTAACACCTAGTCAAAACTTTTCACTTCTTAGCTTACAGAAAGACTCTTTCTCTTAGAGCATTTAGACTTATAGATCCTATTGCAAACCCTTTTTTTTCTCAAAATTTCCTTGTGAGTTAACTTCTAAATTGCAAAACTTATACTTAACCATAAAAGATTTTATTGCGTAATCCTTTCTGCGAATTTATTCAAACGCCAAATTCTTAATACTTAGTCGACTTTTACTGCTTAACGCGAAGTCTCATTTCAAAATGCCTACTCTATTCTAGAACGCAAAATTTTAAAACTCTTGACCAGATTTTAAATTCTTATACTCAAATTAGAAACAGAACTTATAGACAACATGTAAGCTTTTCATGGAAATCTCTTTTGAAACACTTTCTCATTTGAACTCGTGTGTCAAATTAGTAAGACAAATCATAATCAAAATTTTACCCATAAATGTATTTAAGAAATATATTCATAAATACTTTGAGAAGAAAAGCACTCACAAATACTTTTAAGAAAAGATCACTCACCAAACTTTACCAAAGATCCTTCTCTTCATTCTCTTTTCGCATAGCCTTCTTGCGAAACAAACCGTGGCACTTAACACCTTGTTTTTCTTCTTCTTTTCACAAGAGCAAAATAGTAGCACTTTATCTCTTTAACAAAATCTTAGTGCTCACTTAATGATCAAATCCTCTATTTATACTATTCCATAACCTAGATTAGTCATTCTTAATTCTTTGTCTGATTGCCAGCTCCTACTTAAAACCTCACACGTGCAAAATTAATATTTATCTTAGCCATGCTTAAATCATTAATCTTACACGATATTTTTCACCAATCCTTCTTTTCTCAAAGCTTCCTCGCGAACTATCTTTTTAATCGCGTAGACTGATCAAAACGCCTTTGTCTAATCGCTAAAAATGAACATTTGAGCAAATTTTACTTCTTATATTCAAATAGAAGCAGGTCTCACATCATTAATGCATGAGATAATGAGAGAAACTTTTTTACCAAGGATCTCAAAGTTATGGATGCCCTTTTACCTATTCAAAATCAAGCAAGCTTAAGCTAAGATAAATGTATCATAAACTATCATAGTAAAGCACCTAGAAAACAAGAGACAACATCCATGCCTTTTTTTTCTTTTTATGCAGTCAAACAATCATTTTATTCATACCTTCATTCGTGCATTAAAAATCCATGAGTCACAAATATTCATTAAACTCAAATATTTTACAAAACCCGAGCTCGAATGCTTAAAGGCTTATCCAGACATGCAAGAGCTAAGTATTAATAAAAAATTTAATTCTTCATATCGATCTAAAAAAGTTTAAAATGGGCCAAAAATTCTGATACCCCAAATTTATGTAAAAATATGCAAGAATATATGCAATCGAGCTAACCACCCACCCTCAACTTTAAAAGGATGCTTTGTCCTTGAAGTATAAATTCAAAAATTAAAGTATGAGAACAAATTAATAGAAGAACACATAAAACTCCCCTGGATTTTTGCGAGTGTTTTATCGAGAGGGCTCAACTTTCTAAGTAGAAGCTTGCACTACAATAAATTAAAGCATTCTTGACGTTGAAAATGACATCGGGGGAGAGTATGTCAGAAATGTCAAACCATTCCCAACCCTACTTAGCAAGTGTCAACGTCGGTGCCCAATTCTAATGTATACGTTTAGATGTCAGAAATGATTCACTATTTTGATTTTTTATTTTATTTTGAAATTTCTTTTGATGCCATGCAAAGAGACGTCAAGAATGTATACAATTTTACCGACATCTATATTGATCGCGTTTAGGAAAATTAAATAATTGTTTAATTATTTAATCTTCCCCGATGCCATGCAGAAATATCGAGGATGGTTCAGACCATTCCTGATGCCATTAGTGAAATGTCGGGAATGATTGGAACTATTCCCAATGTTTCACTCTATGACATTGGGAATAGTGGGATCTCCTGACGTCTTTGAGGTGCATCAAGAGATCCTCTATTTATTTCAATTATGTGTTCATAGAACACACAACTTAAAACGAAAGGAAGGAAAAGAGGAAGAGGCCGAGAGAGAGTTTATATGTTGCCATCAAGTCATTGCCAGGGTTTGTTGCTGCCAGGGTTCTTAGTCGCTCACCGTCCTCCCGTCGTAGTCCTATTTGGCTACCATTGCACTACATGAAGGTTTGTTTTTGTTTTTGTTTTTTTTAAAGTTAAAAAAAAATGTATGTTTTTAATGAATGTATATTCAAATTGTTTGCATGGATATAGTTTACTGATATTGTTTAAAGTTTAGGATTGAAATTGTTTAAAGTTTTAGGATTAAAATTGTTTGAATAAAATGTATATTGCAATTTGTTATAGGTTCAGCGTTGAAATTGTTGAAATTTATATTTAAATGTATTGAAACTGTTTGAAGATTAGGAATGAATTTTTATGTATAAAATGTATATTGAAATTTGTTATAGTTGTAATTGTTGAAATTTATATTTAAATGTATTGAAGTTATTTGAAATTTAGGAATGTAGCATTGGCCCTTTCTTCAACGTTTTGGAACAAAAATAAAAAACATACTCTGGGCATCAGTTATCGGCTTTTGTTTGCAAAAAACTTTAATACTACTCAAAATGAGAACACCCAGTAGTTAGATGTGAATTTTCGAGACCTTAGACATGTTTCTAAATTGGGTCTTTTCTTTCTAGGCTATAGCATTGGCCCTTTCTTCAACCTTTTGGGACGAAAATGAAAAGATGAGTCTAGGGCATTAGTTATCCGCTTTTGTTGGCAAAAACCTTTCATACTACTCAAAATGAGACCACCAAATATTTAGATGTGAATTTTCGTGACCTTTGACATAGTTCTAAATTGGGTCGTTTCTTTCTAGGCTATAGCATTGGCCCTTCCTACAACATTTTGGGACAAAAATAAAAAACTAGGTCTAGGGTATCAATTATCGGGCTTTTTGGGCCAAAAACTTTAATACCACTCAAAATGAAACAACACAGTAGTTAGACATGAATTTTCGAGACCTTTGACATGGTTCTAAATTGGGACTTTTCTTTCTAGGCTATAGCATTGGCCCTTTCTTCAACGTTTTGGGATGAAAATAAAAAAACTTTGTATGGGGCATCAGTTATCGGCATTTCTGGGCCAAAAACTTTCATACTACTCAAAATCAGACCACTCCATAATTAGATGTGAATATTCGAGACCTTTTGCATGGTTCTAAATTGGGTCTTTTCTTTCTAGGCTATAATATTGGCTCTTCCTACAAAGTTTTGGGACAAAAATAAAAAACTTGGTCTGGGCATCAGTTATCGGCTCTTCTGGCCCAAAAACTTTAATACTACTCAAAATGAGACCACCTAGTAGTTAGATATGAATTTTTGAGGCCTTTAACATGGTTCTGAATTAGGTTGTTTCTTTCTAGGCTATAGCATTGCCCTTTCCTACAACGTTTTGGGATGAAAATAAAAACTTGACTCTGGGGCATCAGCTATCGACTTTTGTTGGTAAAAAACTTTAATACTACTCAAACTAAGACCACTCAATATTTATATGTGAATTTTCGAGACCTTTGACATGGTTCTAAATTGGATCGTTTCTTTCTAGGCTATATCATGACCCTTCCTACAACGTTTGGGACAAAAATAAAAAACAAGGTATGGGGCATTAGCTAGCGGCTTTTCTGGGCCAAAAAGTTTAATACTACTCAAAATGAGACCACCCAGTAGTTAGATGTGAATTTTCAAGACCTTTGACATGGTTCTAAATTAGGACTTTTCTTTATAGGCTATAGTATTGGATCTTTCTACAACGTTTTGGGATGATAATAAGAAACTTGGTCTGGAGCATCAGTTATAGGCTTTTTTGGGCCAAAAACTTTAAAACTACTCAAAATGAGACCACCCAATAGTTAGATGTGAATTTTTGAGACCTTTGACATGGTTCTAAATTGGTTCGTTTCTTTCTAGGCTATAGCATTGGCCCTTTATTCAACATTTTGGGACGAAAATAAAAAACTGACTCTTGGGCATGAGTTATCAACTTTTGTTGGTAAAAAAACTTTAATACTACTCAAAATGAGACAACCCAGTAGTTAGATGTGAATTTTTGAGACCTTCGACATGGTTTTAAGTTGGGTCTTTTCTCTCTACGCTATAGCATTGGCCATTTCTACAACGTTTTGTGACAAATATAAAAAACTGACTCTAGGCATTAGTTATCGGCTTTTGTTGGTAAAAAAGTCTAATACTACTCAAAATGAGACCACCCAGTAGTTAGATGTGAATTTTCGAGACCTTTGATATGGTTCTAAATTGGATTGTTTCTTTCTAGGCTATAGCATTGGCCCTTCCTACAACGTTTTGGGACGAAGATAAAAAACATGGTTTTGGGAATTAGTTACGGCTTTTTTGGATCAAAAACTTTAATACTACTTAAAATAAGATCACTCAGTAGTTAGATGTGAATTTTTGAGACCTTTCACATGGTTCTAAATTTGGTCGTTTGTTTCTAGGCTATAGCATTGGTCCTTCCTACAACGTTTTGGGACGAAAATAAAAAACCTTGTCTAGGGCATCAGTTATCGTCTTTTCTTGGCCAAAAACTTTAATACTACTCAAAATGAGACCACCCAGTAGTTAGATGTGAATTTTCGAGACCTTTGACATGGTTCAAAATTGGGTAGTTTCATTCTAGGCTATAGCATTGGCTCTTTCTATAACTTTTTGGGACAAAAAAAACTGGGTCTGGGCATCAGTTATCGGCTCTTCTGGACCAAAAACTTTAATACTACTTAAAATGAGACCACCCAGTAGTTCAACGTGAATTTTCGAGATCTTTGACATGGTTCTAAATTAGGTCGTTTCTTTCTAGGCTATAGCATTGTCCTTTTCTACAACGTTTTGGGACGAAAATAAAAACTTGACTTTGGGCATCAGTTATCGGCTTTTGTTGGCAAAAAAATTTAATACTACTCAAAATGAGACCACACAGTAGTTAGATGTGAATTTTTTAGACTATTGACATCGTTCTAAATTGGCTCCTTTCTTCCTAAGCTATAGCATTGGTTCTTTTTGGACCGTTTTGGGACGAAAATTAAAACTGACTCTTGGACATTTTTTTTTTGCTTTTCTTGGCCAAAAATTTTAAAAGAACTCAAAATAAGACCACCCAGTAGTTAGACGTAAATTTTTGAGACCGTTGACATCGTTCTCAATTGGCTCTATTCTTCCTAGGCTATAACATTGGCCCTTTTTAAACCATTTTGGGACGAAAATTAAAACTGACTCTCGGACATATTATTTTTGGCTTTTCTTGACTAAAAACTTGAAAAGAACTCAGAGTGAGACCACCCAGTACTTAGGATTGAATTTTTGAGATCGTTGACATCGTTCTAAATGGGTTTCTTTCTTTCTAGGCTATAGCATTGACCAATTTCGGACCGTTTTGGGACAAAAATTAAAACTGACTCTTGGGCATATTTTTTTGGCTTTTCTTTGCTAAAAAATTTAATTTTCAAGACCGTTGACATCATTCTAAATTGTCTCTTTTCTTCCTAGGCTATAGCATTGACCTTTTTTGACCGTTTTGACACGAAAATTAAACCTGACTCTTGGGCATATTTTTGTTGTCTTTTCTTGGCCAAAAACTTTAGAAGCACTCAAAATGAGACCACCGAGTAGTTAGATGTGAATTTTTGAAACCATTGACATCGTTCTATATTGGCTCATTTTTTCCTAGTATATAGTATTGACCATTTTTTGACCGTTTTGGGACAAAAATTAAAACTTCCTCTCGGGCATTTTTTTTTTTACTTTTATTGGCCAAAAATTATAATAGCATTTAGAATGAGGTCGCCCAGTAGTTAGATGTGAATTTTCGAAACCGTTGACAGCGTTATAAATTGGCTTATTTCTTCCTAGGCTATACCATTGGCCCTTTTTGGACCGTTTTGGGACAAAAATTAAAACTTACTCTCGGACATATTTTTTTGGATTTTCTTGGCCGAAAACTTTGAAAACACTCAAAATGAGACCATCTAGTACTTAGATGTGAATTTTCTAGACTGTTGACATCGTTCTAAATTCAGTTTATTATTCCTAGGTTATAGTATTGACCCTTTTTGGACCCGATTAGGACGACAATTAAAACTGACTCTTGGGCATATTTTTTATGGATTTTCTTGGCCAAAAACTTAAAAAGAACTCAAAATGAAAGCACCCTATAGTTAGATCTGAATTTTTGAGACCGTTGACATCGTTCTAAATTGGCTCTATTATACCTTGGATATAGCATTAGCTCTTTTTGGATTGTTTTGTGACGAAAATTAAAACTGACTCTCGAGCTTTTTTTTTGCTTTTATTGGCTGAAAACTTTGAAAGCACTCAAAATAAGACCACCCAGTAGTTAGATGTAAGTTTTCGAGACCAGTGACATCGTTCTAAATAGGCTCCTTTCTTCCTAGGCAATAGCATTTGCCCTTTTTGGACCGTTTTCAGACGAAAATTAAAACTGACTCTCGGGCATATTTTTTTAGCTTTTCTTGACCAAAAAATTTAAAAAACACTCAAATTAATACCACACAGTAGTTAGATATGAATTTTCGAGTCCGCTGACATCGTTCTAAATTGGCTCTATTCTACCTCGGCTATAGCATTGGCCTTTTTTTTTTACCCTTTTGGAACGACAATTAAAACTGACTGTCAGACATTTTTTTTTGGCTTTTCTTGGCCAAAATCTTGATAAGAACTCAAAATGAGACCACCCTGTAGTTAGATCTGAATTTTTGAGATCGTTGACATCGTTCTAAATTTGCTCTGTTCTTCCTAGTCTATAGCATTGGCCCTTTAGCACCGTTTTGGGACAAAAATTAAAACTGACTCTCGGACATATTTTTTTTGTTTTTCTTGGCCAAAAACTTTAAAAGCACTCAAAATGAGATCACCCAGTAGTTAGATGTGAATTTTTGAGTCCGTTGACATCGTTCTAAATTGGCTCTATTCTTCTAGGCTTTAGCATTGACCCTTTTTTGACGCTTTGGGACGACAATTAAAATTGATTCTCGGGCATATTTTTTTGGCTTTTGTTGGCAAAAAACTTGAAAAGAACTCAAAATGAGACCACCCAGTAGTTAGATCGGAATTTTTGAGACCGTTGACATCGTTCTAAATTGGCTCTATTCTTCCTAAGCTATAGCATTAGTCCTTTATGCACCGTTTTAGGACGAAAATAAAATCTGACTCTCAGGCATTTTTTTTTTGTTTTTCTTGGGCAAAAAATTTAAAAAACACTCAAATTAATACCACTCAGTAGTTAGATATGAATTTTCAAGTCCGCTGACATCGTTCTAAATTGGCTCTATTCTTCCTATGCTATACCATTGGCCCATTTTTTTACCCTTTTGGGACGACAATTAAAACTGACTCTCGGGCATATTTTTTTGGCTTTTCTTGGCCAAAAACTTGAAAAGAACTCAAAACGAGACCACCTAGTAGTTATATCTCAATTTTTGAGATCGTTGACATCGTTCTAAATTGGCTCTATTCTTCCAAGGCTATAGCATTGACTCTTTATGGACCGTTTTGAGACGAAAATTAAAACTAACTCTCGGGCATATTTTTTTTTTGCTTTCCTTGGCCAACAACTTGAAAGAACTCAAAATGAGACCACCCAGTAGTTACATCTAAATTTTTGAGACCGCTGACATCATTCTAAATTGGCTCTATTCTTCCTAGGCGATAGCATTGACCCTTTTTGGATCGTTTTGGGACGAAAATTAAAGGTTACTCTGGGGCTTTTTTTTTTGCTTTTTTTGGCCAAAAACATGAAAAGAACTCAAAATGAGACCACTCAGTAGTTAGATCTAAATTTTCGATACCGTTAACATCATTTTAAATTGGCTCTATTCTTCCTAGGCTATAACATTGGCCCTTTTATGATCGTTTTGGGACGAAAACTAAAGCTGGCTCTGGGGCAAATTTTTTTTTTGCTTTTCTTGACCAAAAACTTGAAAATAACTCAAATGAGACCATCTAGTAGTTAGATGTGAATTTTCAAGACCGTTGACATCATTCTAAATTGGCTCCTTTCTTCATAGGCTATAGCATTGGCCCTTTTTGGACAGTTTTGGGACAAAAATTAAAACTGACTCTCTGGCATATTTATTTTTCTAGCCCAAAAACTATAATAGCACTCAAAATGAAACCACCTAGTAGTTAGATGTGAATTTTCGAAACCTTTGACATCGTTCTAAATTTGCTCTATTCTTCCTAGGTTATAGCATTGACCCTTTTAGAACCGTTTTGGGATGAAAATTAAAACTGACTCTCAGGCATTTTTTTTGTCTTTTCTTGGCCAAAAAATTTAAAAGCACTTAAAATAAGAGCACCGAGTAGTTAGATCTAAATTTTTGACACCGTTGACATCGTTCTAAATTGGCTCATTTCTTACTAGGCTATGACATTGGCCCTTCTTGGATCGCTTTAGGACGAAAATTAAAACTGACTCTGGAGCATATTTTTTTTGCTTTTCTTGGACAAAAACTTGAAAAGAACTCAAAATTATACCACCCAGTAATTAGTTGTGAATTTTTGAAACCGTTGACATCATTCTAAATTGGCTCCTTTCTTCATAGGCTATAGCATTGGTCCTTTTTGGACAGTTTTGGGACGAAAATTAAAACTGACTCTTGTGCTTTTTTTGGCTTTTCTTAGCCAAAAACTTTAAAAGCACTCAAAATGAGACTACCCAGTAGTTAGATGTGAATTTTCGAGACCGTTGACATCGTACTAAATTGGCTCTATTCTTCCTAGGCTATAGCAATGGCCCTTTTTGGATCATTTTAGGACGAAAATTAAAACTGATTCTCGGGCATATTTTTTTTACTTTTCTTGGCCAAAAACATTAATAGAACTAAAAATGAGAGCACCCAGTAGTTAAATGTGAATTTTTTAGACCAATTACATCGTTCTAAATTGCCATTATTCTTCTTAGGCTATAGCATTAGCCTTTTTGGACTGTTTTGGCACAAAAATTAAATCTGACTCTCAGACATATTTTTTTTGGCTTTTCATGGCTAAAAACTTGAAAGGCACTCAAAATGAGACCACCGAGTAGTTAGATGTGAATTTTTGAGACCGTTACATCGTTCTAAATTAGCTCATTTCTTCCTAGGCTATGGCATTGCTCCTTTTTGGACTGTTTTTGGACAAAAATTAAAACTAACGCTCAGGCATATTGTTTTTGGCTTTTCTTGGCCAAAAACTTTTAAAGTACTTAAAATGTGACTGCCAAGTAGTTAAATATAAATTTTCAAAACCGTGACATCGTTCTAAATGGGCTCTCTTCTTCCTAAGCTATAGCATATCGTCTTTTCTAGGCAAAAAACTTTAATACTACTCAAAGTAAGACCAACAAGTAGTTAAATGTAAATTTCTGAGACCTTTGACATGGTGGAAAATTGGGTCGTTTCGTTGTAGGCTATATCATAGGCCCTTTCTTCAACATTTTCGGGTGAAAATAAAAAACTGAGTTTGGGGCATCAGTTATCGGCTTTTCTAGGCAAAAAACTTTAATACTACTTAAAAAGAGACCATCCAGTAGTTAAATGTGAATTTTAGAGACCATTGACATGGTTTTATATTGGGTCGTTTTGTTCTAGGCTATACCATAGGCCTTTTCTTCAATGTTTTGGGCATGAAATAAAAAACTGAGTCTGAGGCATCAGTTATCTGCTTTTCTAGGTAAAAAAAAATTTAATACTACTCAAAATGAGACCACTCAGCAGTTAGATGTGAAATTTCGAGACCTTTGACATGGTGGAAAATTGGGTCGTTTCGTTATAGGCTATAGCATTACCTCTTTCTTCAACGTTTTGGGCATAAAATAAAAAACTCAGTCTAAGGCATCAGTAATCAACTTTTCTGGGCAAAAAAATTTAATACTACTCAAAATGAGACCACCCAGTAGTTAGATGTGAATTTTTTAGACCTTTGACATGATTTTATATTGGGTCGTTTCGTTCTAGGCTATACCATAAGCCCTTTCTTCAACGTTGTGGGGAGAAAATAAAAAATTAAGTCTGGGGCATATGTTATCATCTTTTCTAGGTAAAAAACTTTAATACTACTCAAAATGAGATCACCCAGTAGTTAGATGTAAATTTTTGAGACCTTTGACATGGTTGAAAATTGGGTCGTTTCGTTATAGGCTATAGCATTGGCTTTTTCTACAACGTTTTGGGCATAAAACAAAAAACTCAGTCTGGGCATTAGTTATAGGCTTTTCTGGGCCAAAAACTTTAATACTACTGAAAATGAGACCACCCAGTAAATAGATGTAAATTTTTGAGACCTTTGACATGGTTTTATATTGGCTCGTTTCGTTCTAGGCTATACCATAGTCCCTTTCTTTAACGTTTTGGGGAGAAAATAAGAAACTCAATCTGGAGCGTTAGTTATTGACTTTTTTGGGCCAAAAACTTTAATATTACACAAAATAAGACCATCCAGTAGTTAGATGTGAATTTTTGAGACCTTTGACATGGTTTTATAGTTGGTCGTTTCTTTCTAGGCTATATCGTAGGCTCTTTCTTCAACGTTTGGGGGAGAAAATAAAATACTGAGTTTGGGGCATCAGTTATCTGCTTTTCTGGTCCACAAACTTTAATACTACTCAAAATGAGACCACCCAATAGTTGGTTATGAATTTTTAAAACCTTTGACATGGTTCTAAATTGGGTTTTTTCGTTCTAGGCTATAGCAATGGCCCTTTCTTCAACGTTTTATGGATAAAATAAAAATTTGGAGTCTAGGGCATCAGTTATTGACTTTTCTGGACCAAAAACTTTAATACTCCTTAAAATGAGACCACCCAGTAAATATATGTGAATTTTTGAGACCTTTGACATGGTTTTATATTGGGTCGATTCGTTCTACGTTCTACCATTGGTCCTTTTTGAAACATTTTGCAAAGAAAATAAAAAATTGAGTCTCGGGCATCATTTCTCAGCTTTTCTCGGCCAAAAACTTTAATGCTAATCAAAATGAGATCACTCAATAGTTAGATGTGAATTTTCGAGACATTTGACATGGTTTTATATTGGGTCGATTCGTTTTAGGCTATACCATAGACCCTTTTTGCAACGTTTTGGGAAAAAATAAAAAACTCAGTTTGGGGCATCAGTTATCGGCTTTTCTGGGCTAAAAACTTTAATACTACTCAAAATGAGACCACCCAGTAGTTGGATGTGAATTTTTGAGACCTTTCACATGGTTCTATATTGGGTCGTTTCGTTCTAGGCTATAGCATTGACCCTTTCTTCAATGTTTTGGGCATAAAATAAAAAAGTGAATCTGGGGCATTAGTTATCGACTTTTCTGGGCCAAAAATTTTAATACTACTAAAAATGAGACCACCCAGTAGTTAGATGTGAATTTTTTAGACCTTTGACATGGTTTTATATTGGGTCGTTTTGTTCTAGGCTATACAATAGGCCCTTTTATCAATTTTTCTGGAAAAAATAAAAAACTGAGTCTGGGGCATCAGTTATTGGTTTTTTTGGGCCAAAACCTTTAATACTACTCAAATTGAGACCACCCAGTAGTTAAATGTGAATTTTTTAGACCATTGACATGGTTTTATATTGGGTCATTTCGTTCTACGCTATACTATAGGCCTTTTTTGCAACATTATATGGAAAAATAAAAAACTAAGTCAAGGGAATCAGTTATTGGCTTTTTTGAGCCAAAAACTTTTATACTACTCAAAATGAGACCACCCAGTAGTTAAATGTGAATTTTCGAGACCTTTGACATGGTTCTATATTGGGTTGTTTCGTTCAACGCTATACAATAAGCCTTTTTTACAATGATTATGGGAAAAATAAAAAATGAAGTTTGTGGCATCAGTTATCGACTTTTATAGGCCAAAAACTTTAATACTACTCAAAATGAGACCACCCAGTAGTTGGATGTAAATTTTTGAGACCTTTGACATGGTTCTATATTTGGTTGATTCGTTCTAGGTTATACCCTTGGCTCTTTTTGCAATGTTTTGGGGAAAAAATAAAAAAACAAAGTCTGTGGCTTCAGTTATTGGCTTTTATAGGCCAAAAACTTTAATACTACTCAAAATGAGACCACCCAGTAGTTAGATGTGAATTTTTGAGACCTTTGTCATGGTTCTATATTCGATCGATTCTTTCTAGGCTATACCAAGCCCTTTTTACAACGTTTTTGGAAAAAAATAAAAAATTGAGTCTGTGGCATCAGTTATCGGCTTGTCTAGGCCAAAAACTTTAATACTACTCAAAATAAGACCACTCAGTAGTTAGATGTGAACTTTCGAGACCTTTGACAAGGTTCTATTTTGGGTCATTTCGTTCTAGGTTATTGCATTGGCCATTTTTACAACGTTTTAGGGAGAAAATAAAAAACTCAATCTTGGGCATCAGTTATCGGCACTCTTGGGCCAAAAACTGTAGTACTACTCAAAATGAGATCATCCAATAGTTAGATGCGAATTTTTGAGACCTTTGACATGGTTCTAAATTGGGCCGTTTGGTTCTTGGTTATAGCATTGGCCCTTTCTTCAATGTTTTGGGGAGAAAATAAAAAACTGAGTCTAGGGCATCAGTTATCGGCTTTTATGGACAAAAAACTTTAATACTACTCAAAATGAGACCACCCAGTAGTTAGATGTGAATTTTTAAGACCTTTGACATTGTTCTAAATTGGGTCATTTCGTTCTAGGCTATAATATTGGCCCTTTCTTCAACGTTTTGGGGGAGAAAATAAAAAACTGAGTTTGGGGCATTCGTTATCTTCTTTGCTGGGCCAAAAACATTCATACTACTCAAAATGAGACCACCCAATAAGTAGATATAAATTTTTGAGACCTTTTCCATGGTTCTATATTTGGTCGATTCATTCTAGGCTATACCATACGCCCTTTTTGCAACGTTTTTGGGAGAAAATAAAAAACTGAGTCGAGGGCATCAGTTATCAGCTTTTTTGGTAAAAAAAAACTTTAAAACTACTCAAAATGAGACCACCCATTAGTTAGATCTGAATTTTTAAGACCTTTGACATGGTTCTAAATTGGGTCGTTTTGTTCTACGCTATTGCATTGGCCTTTTCTTCAACGTTTTGGGACAAAAAATAAAAAATTGAGTTCGGGAATCAATTAATGGCTTTTCTTGGTCAAAAACTTTAATACTACTCAAAATGAGACCACCCAGTAGTTAGAATCAAATTTTGAGATCTTGGACATGGTTCTAAAGAGAGTCGTTTCTTTCTAGGCTATAACATTGGTCATTTCTTCAACGTTTTGGGATGAAAATAAAAAACAGAGTCTGGGCATCAGTTATCGGCTTTTATGGGCAAAAAACTTTAATACTACTCTAAATTAGACCATCAAGTGGTTAAATGTGAATTTTTTAGACCTTTCACATGGTTCTAAATTGGGTTGTTTGTTTCTAGGCTATAGCATTGGTCCTTTTTGCAATGTTTTTTGGAGAGAAAATAAAAAACAATGTCTTGGGCATCAGTTATCGACTTTTCTGGGCCAAAAACTTTAATATTGCTCAAAATGAGATCACTCAGTAGTTAGATGTGAATTTTCGAGACCTTTGATATGGATCTTAATTGGGTGTTTCTTTCTAAGCTATAGCATTGGTCCTTTGTTCAACATTTTCGGATGAAAATAAAAAACTAAGGTTAGGACTTCAGTTATCTGCTTTTCTGGGTCAAAAACTTTAATACTACTAAAAATGAGACCACCTAGTAGTTAGATGTGAATTTTCAAGACCTTTCACGTGGTTCTAAATTGGGTCGTTACTTTCTAGGCCATAGCCTTGACTTTTTTCTAACGTTTTGGGTCGAAAATAGAAAACTGAGTTTGGGGCATCACGTTTTGGGTTTTGTGGGCAACGAACTTTAATATTACTCAAAATGAGACCACCCAGTAGTTAGATGTGAATTTTTGAGACCTTTGGCGTGGTTCTAAATTGGATCGTTTCTTTATAGGCCATAGCCTTGACCTTTCTTTCATGGGACAAAAATAGAAAATTGAGTCTAGAGCCTCACATTTTCACTTTTGTAGGCAAAGAACTTTAATATTACTCAAAATGAGACCACCCAGTAGTTAGATGTGAATTTTCAAGAACTTTGGCATGGTTAACAATTGGGTTGTTTCTTTCTAGGCCAAAGCCTTAGCCCTTTTTTCAACAGTTTGGGACGAAAATAGAAAACTGAGTCTAGGCACCACTGTTCCAATTTTGTGACCAAAGAACTTTAATATTATTCAAAATGAAACCACCCAGTAGTTAGATGTGAATTTTTGAGACCTTTGACATGGTTCTAAATTATGTCGTTTTCTATCTAGGCCATAGTCTTGGCCCTTTTTTCAACTTTTGGGACGAAAATAGAAAATTGAGTCTGGTGCATCATGTTTCAGGTTTTATGGGCAAACAACTTTAATATTACTCAAAAGAAGACCATCCATTAGTTAGATGTGCATTTTCATACCTTTGGCATGGTTCTAAATTGGGTTGTTTCTTTGTAGGCCATAGCTTTGGCCTTTTTTTCAACGCTTTGGAACGAAAATAGAAAAGTGAGTCTGAGGCATCACTGTTTGGCGCTTGTGGGCAAAAAAACTTTATTATTACTCAAAATGAGGTCACCAAGTAGTTAGATAGATATTTTTTAGACCTTTGATATGGTTCTAAATTGGGTTGTTTCTTTCGAGGCCATATCATTGACCCTTTTTTCAATGTTTTGGGACGAAATTAGAAAACTGAGACTGAGGCATCACATTTCTGCTTTTTTGGGCAAAGAACTTTAGTATTACTTAAAATGAGACCACCTAGTAGGTAGATGTGAATTTCGAGACCTTTGACATGGTTTTAAATTGGGTCGTTTCTTTCGAAGCCATAGCATTGACCCTTTTTTCAATGTTTTGGGACGAAAATAGAAACCTGAGTCTGAGAAATCACTGTTTGACTTTTGTGGTAAAAAACTTTAATATTACTCAAATGAGACCACCCAGTAGGTAGATGGGTATTTTCGAGTCCTTTGATATGGTTTTAAATTGGGTCGTTTCTTTCTAAGCCATAACATTGACCCTTTTTTCAATGTTTTGGAACGAAAATAGAAAATTGTATATGAGGCATCACTGTTGGGCCTTTGTGGGCAAAAAACTTTAATACTACTCAAAATGAGACCACCCAGTAGTTAGATGTGAATTTTTTAAACCTTTGACATGGTTTTAAATTGAGTCTTTTCTTTCTAGGCTATAGCATTTGCCTTCTTTTAATGTTTTGTGACGAAAATAAAAAACTGAGTTTGGGGCATGACTGTTTGGCTTTTATGGGAAAAAACTTTAATAGTACTCAAAATGAGATAATCCAGTAGTTAGATGCGAATTTTCGAAACCTTTAACATAGTTCTAAATTGGATCGTTTCTTTCGATGTCATAGCATTGACCCTTTTTTCAACGTTTTAGGATGAAAATAGAAAACTGGGTCTGGGGCATCACTGTTTGGCTTTTGTTGGCAAAAAACTTTAATAATACTTAAAATGAGGCCACTCAGTAGTTAGATGTGAATTTTCGAGATCTTTGATATGGTTCTAAATTGGTTTGTTCTTTCAAGGCCAGAGCGTTGGTCATTTTTTTAACGTTTTGAGACAAAAGTAGAAAACTAAGTCCGGGGCATCATTGTTTGGCTTTTTTGGGCAAACTTTAATATTACTCAAAATGAGACCGCCCAATAGGTAGATGTGAATTTTTGAGACCTTTGACATGGATCTAAATTGGGTCGTTTCTTTCTAGGCCATAGCATTGGCTCGTTTTTCAACGTTTTGGGACAAAAATAAAAAACTGAGTCTAGGGCATCACTATTCAGCTTTTGTGGGTCAAAAATTTTAATATTACTCAAAATGAGGTCATCTAGTTGTCATATGTGAATTTTCGAGACCATTAACATGTTTCTAAATTTGGTCGTTTCTTTCAAGACTATAGCATTGGCCCATTTTTTCAACGTTTTGGGTGAAAAATAAAAAACTGAGTCTGGAGCATTACTGTTCAGCTTTTATGGGCCAAAAACTTTAATATTACTCAAAATGAGACCCTAAACCCTAAAACCCTAAAACCTTGAACCCTAAACCCTAAATCCCAAACCCCTAAACCTCAAACCCTAAAATCCTAAACCCCAACCCCCAAACACCCAAACCCCTAAAACCCTAAAATCGTAAACCCCTAACTCGGAACCCATAAACCCCTAAAACCCTAACTCCAGAACCCCTAACTCCGAAACCCCGATCGAACCCCATACCCTATTCTACACATACTTTTGTATACGTAAAATACAAAGTATGTGGTTGTTGTTTGATATAAAGTACATTATATTTTGTTTAATTATATTGTATTTGTGAATATATGGTTTCTATGATCCCATCCATTCTCTATGATGATCCCATCCATTCTGTAATATATTGTATTTGATTGATGTGAGTTACAATGTATTTGTGTAATATGTTTGGAGTGTCATGTGTTATGGAGTCAGATACTTTGAAGTGTAGCTAACTGGTAGATTTTGTTCCATTGTTTTGTTTAACTGACTGATAGTTTTCCGTTGCTTTGTACTTCAAATTATTTGTGAACATATGTTGTCTATGACTCCATGCATTCTGAAATATGTTGAATCTGATTATGGTGAATAACACTGTATTTGGGGACGAAACTTGAAGCTCCAATCGTTTCTACAACCACTACTACAAAATTGGCCTTAGTTGACGCTTAAAAACTGTCAAGTAAAGGTTTACATGACGCTTTTAAAACTGTCAAGTAATCCAGTGTCAAGAATAAGGAAGGTATACTTGACTATTTTTAAGCGTCAAGTAAGCCAGTTTACTTGACAGGTAAAAAACATTAAGTATATAAGATTACTTGATGCTTTTGACGCATAAAGTATATAAGATTACTTGACGCTTTTGATACATCAAGTAATTTGTTTATTCTTGACACGTTTTACATGTGAAGACTTTTTTTTTCTTTAAAATGAAAAATTGTACAATTTGAAATACCCATATATTGCACCTGTTTTGAATTAGTCAAACAATGATATACAACATGATCAATTGAACTATTTACATTTCTTGAATCAATCCAAACCTTCAATCAAATAACAAACAAATTGCATATATATCGTTGAACATATACATATAGTTAGTCATTACAATATACTTACAACATAGAAACATATCGTTCTATTACAAAACGAGTTATGAACATCGTTCTTAATCATAAAACACAAAGTATATGTAATAATAAGTGTTGTTCACAATTACAGAAAACACATCATCCTAAGATCTTGAAGAAATCACATCCTAAAATCTTGTTCATAATTGAGTTACTGGCCACCAATGTATTTTTCCTGAGTGAAGTATTCAACGAACAACTCCTCCACAAGATCTTGTTGTTTGTCTAAGCCTTGTTGATCTGCCAAATATATTAGCATATGTCACCAACAGCTTCAAACGGTTGGTGACATATGCTATTTTTAGACAAAACTTCAACTAACCATAGATTTCTTGGTTCACTGTGAGTATGAGTATAGTAGACCAATTATTTCCTAAAATTTGAATTCCAATAGTAAGATACAGTAATAAATAGCGACATTCACCAATATTCAAACAAAAACATGAATGTCGATAAACCTCAATTCTCTATAGCTAAAATCCATAACCAAAATTAAATTAAACGATTTGATTCTTTAAAGTAATAATAAAAACTCATACCTCCAGCCATAGTTAAGTTTCTGAAAAGTGTCGATTCGGAAATTTGCCGCCAACAACTAATCATCAACAGATCGATACTTCTGAATCAAAATCACAAGTAATTTTTATTAAAAAGATGCTCTAAAAATTATCTCAAGGATCACGAATAAGGTTGCAAAGGATCTAGAATTCACGTATTCTATACACAACTATAAAATCATCTAAAATTCTAATGGATCAAATATTAAATTCTCACACTTGACACTCAGCCAGCTCCTTGCTTGGGATGCCTGAACCTCCAAATTGATTTTCATTAGATTTCGGTGGTCCTTTCCATTTGAAGTTGTTAGCATAGGACTCCGGCTACACAATATTAAAAAATAAGAAGCTTATACTCAGTTAAAAAACAAATAGGAGTAAATGTCAGAAACTTGAGATGATAGGTTGGACATATCATGATTCATAGATGGTGGACATCTCTA
>JBBPDI010000003.1:19755749-19777334 GCA_037974545.1 Cucumis variabilis
TTAATATGAATCCAATTCACATTAAATTAATATTTGAACTCATTCAAATATTTTATCTCTCATAATTAATTTTGAATTATATCCAAAATTTAATTTATAGACTAAAATTTGATAAATTTTATATTATAATGTATCACCATACATTAAACTAATTCCCAAAGTAAATTTTAACATTTCAAATTAAAACAATATAAATAAATCTCATTACCCTTTACGAGCTAGGAAAGGGACCTAATGGACTAACAAACTAGAAACTACAACCATATGAGATTAATTAACTAAACTCATTAACCACATTAATCAATATTCATTAACTGAGTGTACACTCCACTAAAGACTCACAACTGAATTCTTCTCACTGTAGATCAATAACAGTAAGTTAGTCCTTTAGTAAATCATTTGACAAGCTATTGCTTGTAAAGCTTAAGAACATGCTTCATACATACATTTAAATCATTTTGTTATAACAGTTATTGCTTGTAAGCATTGAAAACAATGTTTCTTAAATAATGATTTAAAAACATGGTGTTACTCACAATAATTGAATAGCCTTGGTCTCGGGAAATTCTTTCCATTCTTCTTGTCTTAAAAATTTCATATTTATTCCTTATTTAGTCCCTTGAACATGTAAATATCTTAAGGATCCTTAAAAATTCCCAAAAATATCAGAACAACCTCTATAACATAATAATTTTGCCCAACTCGGGTAACCTTGTCACTCGGCCAGAACCGTATCTTCACTTTAAAGCTTAATAACTTAAAATCCAAACCTCAAATGAAAATATTTTCTTCTATAAAGTTGTTGCAAAATTTCTTAATAAAATTACCTCAAACTTTCAGTGAAAGATGCAACCGAATGCATCATGTAACCTCCTCAGAGTAAAGACTTTTCAATTTTTACTTGAGAACGACTTTCCTCTCTTCTTTTAACTCAAATTTAGCTTTCCCTTTCTCAAATTAAACCAGAAGCTCCAATATAGAAAATAAACTTGAAATGGAAATGTTTGAGAGTGATTTCACTCAAAACACGTGAGTGGGTTGTAAGAAATTCAATACTGAAGCTAGCCTATTTATAGACCTCCTTGCATGAGTACAAGTTGACACCTCATCCTTGCTTAAATCCACCTTAAACCTTCTTAAGACACCTTCTGCTTACTTTACACATTAAAATGCATGTTAACAAGGTTTTTATACCTCACTAAATCCTTAAACTTCTTGTCTTTATCATGCCACATAGTTGTCCAAAACGCATAGCTAGCTTCCATGACTATCTCGCCTACTTTCTCTCCCAGACTACATAACCTGACTTAGAAAAATTATAACATAGAATCTATAGCTCTTTTTGTAAAACTTCCTTCTATAAGGTTTCTTTAAAATGTGTTAAATTTCTTCCCTCAAAATTTTAGAGAAAATCGCTAACCAATGCGTTCTATAACCTTCTAGGATTGCACTTTACTCAGATTCACTCGAGAACTGACATTCTCACCTTCTTTTATCCAAAATGTAAATCTTATCATATCCAAAATACCCAACAACCTTTCTCAAGAAACTAGACTCAATTTCTGAACTTTCAAGACCAATTTAAGTGAAAATACTCAAGTGAGTTTTAAGAAACTCCTTTCTGAAGTTAGCTAAAATGCCTAACCTCTATTATCCTTCTTTCTCGTCAACCTTAAACACTCAAAACCCTTTCTAACCTCTATAGCCAACCTTAGCCAATCTTCCTAACTTTTCTTTTTACTCTCAAATTAAACTTGAATTTCAATAGTCTTTATCTTCTTTTCCTATAATTTTCACTTTCTCTTATCCTTGACTATTTTTCGAAAAATCCAAGGTTATTGAAATTTTAGGTTTCATAATTAAGACACCTCCTACTTCCTTCTACAAAATTTCTCTAAATTGAGTTAAATTTCTTTCTTCTAAATGTCAGAGCAAAAAGCAAACTATGCATTATGTAGCTTTCTGGGAGTGCACCTTACTTTGATTCACTCACGAGCTGACCTTTTTGCCTTTTCGAACCCAAAACGCCAACCTTCTCATATTCAAAACATCTAGCAGCCTTTCTTAATAAACTAGACTCAATTTCTGAACTTTCAATACCAATTTAATGAAAAATTTCCATGTGAGTTGTAAGAAACTCCTTTCTGAAGTTAGTTAAAACGCCTAACCTTAAACACTTGAAAACCTTTTCTAAACTTTATAACTATTTCGCCAAGCCAATCTAAAATGCCTAAAGTGGTATTCTTTGACACTTAACCAAAACTTTTCCTTCTTTATATCCTCTTAAACTCTTAAACTTCAACAACATGACCTTTCTTATTTTCACCCATCACAACACACTTACCGAAATACTTCTCAAGCCTACTTCCTTGTCTTAAAACTAATTCTTTCAAGCTCTTTGGAAGATCTAAGATACCTAAAGTTTGGGTCTTACAAGAATCATTCAAGAGTAGAATCAAGGTTCTACCATCATGTAGAGCATCCTTAAGCAATTGATGAAGTCTCCTATGGCTGGAATTGTCATCAAGAAAAATTTCCTATATAATGGCTCTGATTCTTTCGCTAGCAAGTCAAAGAGAGAAGTAGATGTTATGTCTGTCATGATGGCTAATGTAACTGTTGAGGCTGCCATGACGAAGATAGAGAGAAAAATTAATTTCCAGGTGAAGGTTGTTGATGAACAAGATAACGAAATCACAACTTTAAGAGAGCAGATGCAGACTCGTGAAATTGGTGGATCAAATCATACTCCTATTATCCAAGTTGGTGACAAAGGAAAGAATGCGGTGCAAGTAAATCAACGATAACAATAATCAACTTCTGTGGTTTCCCTCTCAATTCAACAATTATAAGATATAATCACAAACTTTGTCAGAGCTCAGTATGGAGGCTCATCCCAGACTTCTTTCATGTATAATAAGTCGTACACCAAAAGAATTGACAACTTGAGAATGTCACTTGGTACCATCCTCTAAAATTCTAGCAGTTTGATGGAAAGGGCAACCCGAAACAACAAATCACTCATTTCATCGAAACATGCAATAACGTAGGATCAAGACGAGATTAGCTAGTGAGACAGTTTGTTCGAAGCTTGAAAGAAAATCTTTTGAAGTGGTATATCGATTTGGAGCCAAAAGTCAGTGACAATTGGAAATAACTGGAAAAAGAGTTTATCAACTGCTTCTCCAGCACCAGACGCACTATAAGCATGATGAAGCTCACAAACACGAAATAAAGAAAATGAGAGCGAGTCAGTGACTACATCAACAGATGGAGAGCTCTGAGTCTTAACTGCAAGGATAGACTCACCAACCTATCAGCTGTGGAAATGTGCACCCAAGGCATGCACTGGGAACTCCTTTACATTCTACAAGAAATAAAGTCTCGTACATTTGGAGAGCTGGCAACTTGGGCTCATAATATGGAGTTGAGCATCGCCAGCAGAGAATCTAAGAATTTTCTTGTTTCTGAAGTAAAGAAAGAGATAAAGGGTGACGAAAAGATAGCGAAGAGCACCATGAAAGAATCTATGGTCCTAAACATGACCCCACTGAAGTTCTCCAAAAGCAAAGAAGTGAGAGCTGAAAAAAATGATGGAAGCTAGAGATGATGTCTGACTTTAAAAGAATGATAAGAAAGAGCTTACCCATTTCCTCATTCAGATATTGGAGACATGCTAGAGTAACTACTAGAGAAGTAGCTGATAATGCGCAAAAACACCTGTTATTATAATCCTTTTTATTAGAATAATAAGGTCAAACGACATAAGAAGATGATCAGAATGTGTAGCTTGTGTTGTAAACACATAAGTACTTAGAAATATAACTTACATAAGCATTATGCCAGTATTACGTGATTATCATGTCTAAACACAAGATAAGTGGACAAGAAGAGAAGAGGAAATCACAAAAGACACATCGCGCATAGGTCACATGATAGGAACTGACCTGGCGATTAGGATCTCCAGACGAGGAACCACGTCATCACGCGAGAAAAGCTCGCTACAAAACAACGATGGTAGTAGGAGTGATATGACTTCATAAGAACAAAATGACGGAGACAAGATTAGAAGAATAGAAGTTTTCTGCCTAAAATGCCCATAAAAGCACATCATCTTCATGCAAGAACGTCCAAATGGATGTGATGGGGCCTACACGAACAATTCAGATCCTACTGGAGCCAAAATCTAGAGAGTCAGTGATAAGGTTTAACCTAACCACCGAGATTGTAAAGCGAAAGCTTAGATTTTGAAAAGAAAAGAGTTCATCCCCCAATTTTCCCTAACTTGTATTTAATCTTCTTACTCTCTCTCCATTTTATTATTCTTTACATTGTATTTAGTTATATTGTATAATGGCCGAAGGCCTTCGTTCTTGAATTAATGTATATTTATACACTTCTCAATCCATTCATGTCATTACTATTCATTTGTCTTCATGTTATTTGTAGTTAGGTTTGTGATGTACTTTCATTAAGTAGTACATATTTCTACTACTTAGTGTCTTAGTTGAGCTACATTCCACACTTGACTAGTGTATGTCGCCAACTATCCAAAAGGGAAAGTAGCAAGGACATGGCTAACACATGTAAGGATGAGTTTGCTCAACCTTGTTGGAGGACTTCTGTCATTTATATTTCAAGAAGCAAACAAGTGTGGACCCAAATGCCAAGAGGTTATTGTCATTAATTGAGAAGCACTCTAAGCAAAATAAATAGGTATTACTAGATATAAATCATTTAGTTAATCTTAGTCATTTGGATTCTGAGAGGAAACCAAGTTTGACGATCAAACATTCTCGCTTTCGCTTCATCCACAACTGCTCGTGTAGGTGCTTCCTTCTAAGGCCTTCCTTTCCCTAATCTTCTTTATCTCTTCCTTTTCCTGATCCTAGGATTTCTATTACAAGATAGGATTTTCCAAGTTCACGCTAAGCTAGGAGTCAAATTCTGTCTTGAAGTCTATCAAGGGGTGCTCTGCAGATGAAAAGTACCATCCATGGGTATCAGAGAGGTTATTAGCAATACTTAAGGTTCAAGTTGACGGTAGCTCTTGTTCTTCTATCATTAGCTTAGTTTCGCCTATGCTTTCTTCCCTTATCTCTCTTTCGTAAGGCCTTGCTAGCTAGACGACCTATGGTAGCTCTTTTATGGACGATTGATGAGTTCATCAATGACTCCCATAAAAATGAAGAGGACCAATGCATAAACCCAAAGACCGTCCTAACCCTCCTCGACATTCTATTTGATAGGACTGAGGACGTTCGAAGGATTCCAAAAAGGACGCAAAATATGAGAAAACCTTGATAATGATCTAGATAATGATCAAACTCCAAACTACAACCATTTGTGTATTCTATGCAAAAATTGTTATCAATTCAATTATAAGAGACTTTTCAAATAAAAAATGAATATTTGTAAAGATAGTGGTCACAACCAATGAAGTGTAAAACGGGAAAGCAATCCCAAAGGTGAGAAACCGTGTGCTATGGCTTGAATCCATAGTCAATCTTATTTACGATAGGAGCTATTGATAATTGAATACAATTTTGCCCATTATTTTTATTTTCGTATCAATAATACTACAAAAATCCTTACAATATTCCATGTCTTATGGATTCTCTGTCCTTGTTTATATCCATAATTAAGGTTTGGAAGGAATTTCATTTTGATGCCATAGGAGGTGCTATGAAATATGAATTAGTTATTCTAGATGTTTGCCACATCTAAAAAAACCCATAGGTTATTTGTATTCCTCGTAAACCCCTACCTACATCACTATGAAATCTTTCTTGGTGTTAATGCGTCTAAATAATCAAATGAAATTAAATTTTCATGGAAAAAATAATTACAACTAAAAATGAAATAAGTATAGAGTCGGAATACTACTATGAAAATACTACGACTTCTAGTATATATGGTTCGAGTTGGGGCATCATAACTTTATTGAGCATCATAACCTCACCAAAAGGTATCCGAAGGGGGTCTCTTTCCTCTCATTCCTTCCTTGAAAAGAAAGTGGAACTCTTTGTACTAGTCAAGGATTGAGCCCGCAAAGTGGGAGTCAAAGAATGAATCAATATATATCTCTTTCATGAGAAATCGTAGCTCTCCTGTATCAGATCGGACATGAAAAGGGGAGGTCGTAATGCCGAGACAGAGTGGTATAAAAATCATTTATTTAGGGATTCTTGTGAATCGAATCCAATTGCTTGAAATTTCATTCAGTAAAATGGAAGAATTATAAATCTCCAAAATAATACATAGGAATATCGTAAATAAAGCCATCACGACACCCATTAAAGGTATTAAATTACTCCAGATGTGTGGAATTCTATTCCCTAATTCAAGACCCAATGAGTAGACACTACATTTGTAGTAGTAGTCGAAGGGCTATCATCTCAAGATTTATCGATTATTTTTCATTACTCTACTAAATTCTAGAAACAAAACCTACACGCAAGGATTTATAACATTTTAGGGAACCCCAACGATGCTTAGAATCAAGCAAATCTAAAAAGGCTTTTCTTCTGCTGGAAAAAAAATGATAAAGTTATATCAATACCAGTAAAATAGAAGAAGGTATTTTGATTCTTTTGCTTGTTGATGAGGCGACACCCAATCCAATATTAAAATAATTTTAGAGGTTTTCCTTGACTTTGTCCATGTCAATAAACAATTCAAAATGCCTCAACTTTTTTAGAACAGATGGTTCCATGCCGGATGGAATATCCTTATTTAAAAGTGGTAGATTTTCAAGAAATCCGTAATTTCATATGGTTCCCTAACGGATGGAAAATCCTCAAGGAAAGGGAGCTATAAATATGCAAAAGAAAAACAATTTTTCTTAGTTAAAAAAAGAAAAATGCAATGCTTTTTCTCTCTTAAGAAATAGTTTTATCTCTAAAACTTTTCCCATCTCAATTGATTCCCACAAACCAATCTCATTACAGAGGATAAGAAGGTCTCCAACGAGTGGTGTCTCTAAATTTGGAGATTTAGTAGATTCAAAGATGTCAAACTACAAAAGTTATTCTCTCTAATCTATACTTTATTAAAGTATACTTAATAAGAAAATTAGTTTCTTAATTATTTTTCCCAATGTATTGGTATTTTGGGATCTCCAAATTAAATTAAGCAATGGTTCTATAAAACCTTCTGCTGACAAAGGCTTTTATCCTTTCAACAATATCCTGTCAGTAACCTTCTTTTGTCCAAATCCCCTGCATAATCAGAGTCTAAAAAATCATAAAGCTCAAGCAATTCTTTAGGACATATTTTATACATCAGTTAAGACTTCATAAATCCTTTAGATTCTGATAAGAAACCTTTAGGCATTGGATCTAAGAACCATGTTAAACAACAAGACTTAAAGAACACAATCCCAATAGCCGCAAAACTAATTTGATTTCAACCCCTAAGATAGGTTAGATACAGATTGCTTAGATGATCTAAGAAATCAAGGATCAAACAAAGTTAGAAACTTCCACCAACCTTCGATCTTCAATGCACTCAACAAGCAAGACAGATCAATCCTAACTTGAATGCTCCAAATATTTGTGCATTCTATCACAAGAACAAAATTCTACATTCTTGAATTTTCATATTTCATTCATCCCAATTCTTCTTTTCTTTTAAAGTGGAAATTACAACCCTATTTATATTAATTAAAATATGAAATAAAATGTCAACATTTTATTTTATGCCCTTTCAACTACCAGAATAAATGAAAACACATAAATACATAATTCCTTAAACATTTACTTTTATGACTTTTGAGTTGTCCAAATAACTCTTCAACTTCTAAGTCTTGCATCTCTTCAACTTCTTCATTTGATTCAATTATGATTTCTTGATTCATATCAGATACCTAGGACCCTTTTAGTTGCTTCCCATTGCCTTTTACCTGGGTTAGCCATGTACTTGCTTATCAAACTAGATGAATAAGATAGATTAAGCCTAGTGAAAATCATTAGGTACACTATACTACCTACCACTTATGAGTAGGAGATGTTTGTCATGTACTTAACATGTTTGGGATCTTCTGGGTTTGGGGTAGCCACCAACTGATTGTTTGAAGTGTTGTGCAAAGAGAATTACTACTTGCTTTGCATCTAACATATTAAACCTTTTAAGTACCTTATAGTAGTAGTTACTTTGGTCTATTGTTAGAGTCCTCTTACTTCTTTCTCTAGTGATGTCAAGGCCTAGAATTCTCTTAGATTCTCCAAGTTCCTTCATATCAAATTATTTCTTAAAGGCTATCTTTACTTTTTAAATATTAAATTTAGATTATCCTGCAAGTAATATATCATCTACATACAAGAGTAAATAGACCTCAGAAGAATAGGAATTTGAATTTATATATGCACAACTGTCATAGAAACTTTTGTTAAAAACTAGTTTAGAGATAAAATCATCAAACCTTTTGTACCAACACCTTGGTGATTGTTTTAGATCATATATTGATTTTTTTAAGACATCATTCTTGGTCTTCTTTACCATTTTCAATGTATCCTTGTGGTTGGTTTTTGTATATATCTTCTATCAAATCACCATGTAAGAATGTTGTTTTAACATCAAGTTGGTCAAGTTATAAATCTTCTTGACAACTAATGAAAGAAGCATTTTTATGGATGTTTGTTTAACCACCGGTGATAATATTTCATTGTAATCAATTTTCTCCCTTTGTGTAAAGCCTTTGGCAACAAGTCTAGCTTTATATCTATGAGATTGAAGATCAGAAACTCCTTTTAAGTTTATAAATTCATTTTCAAAATATGGTCTTACAATCTCTAGGTAGCTTTACCAAAGTCCATGTGTCATTAATAGTGAAAGATTTCATTTCATCATTCATGGCATTTATCCAATGTCTAGCATTAGGACAGCTATTGCATCATTAAATCTTTTTTGGTTCATCATTATTTAGATGATTCATAGCATTTAGGGCAAAGTTTACAAACTCTGCCTCACTGTATCTAGAAGGAGGAATAATAGTTCTTCTTTGTCTATATCTAGCTAAAGAATAATTTGATAAGTATTCTTCTTTTTTAGAACCTTTTTCTCCTTCTTTCAAAGTAGGTTGCAGAGAGCTACTTTGTAAGACCCATACCTAAAATTTAAGTTAAGAAGTGAAAGTTTTGACTAAGCATTAGACTAGGCGTTTTGCAAAGTCTTCGAGTAAGTTAAGAAATGAAAGTTTTGACTAAGTGTTAGACTAAGCGTTTTGAGTAGTCTTCGCGAGAAGAACCAAGTGTTTTGTGAAGAAGAAGTATGCAAGGAAGCCTTGAAGTTTAAGTTCACGATAAGAGTTCTATGCGAGGAAAGGTTGGTTAGTTTGCAAGGAAGATTTCTTGGAGTAAAAGTGTACCATGCGATAAGGTTATTCGCGAGAAATGTTAAGTGGTTGAAGTTATTCGCGGTACAAAGTTAGGCGAGAAGAAAGGTTTGGTGATGAAAATTTCAATCTAATTTGACAGGGGTTAACGTATAAGATTAAGGATTTAAGCATGGTTGGGTTAAATATTAAATTTGCACGTGTAAAGTTTTAAGCAAGAGCTGGCGAACTGAGCAGAGTTAGAGCATGACTAAGTCAGTTTAAGGGATCTATAAATAAAGGACTTCTTCATTAAGTAAGCACAAAGATTTAAAAAAAACTAAAATGGTATTGTGTTTTGCTTTGGCAAGAAGATGAAATACAAAGTGTTAAGCGTTGTGGCTCGTTCCGCGATAAGGCTCTGCGAAAAGAGAAGGAAGAGGAGGATCTTTCGTAAAATGTAGTGAGTGCTTTTCTTTTAAAGTTTTGTGAGTGTTTTCTCTCAAATGAATTTATATCAAAAACGTTTTTATGATTTCTCTTTACTAATTTGAAATAAGAATTCAAATGAGAAGTGTTTCAAACTAGATTTCTATGAAATGTTTATATGTTTTCAAGCATGATTTATAATGTTAAAGCTTGAGTTGATAATTATAATTTCAATACCATAAAATAGTTTTCAAACCATTAATTGTTTCCTTGAGATGATGCTAACTTTTATGTGCACATAAAGAGTTAAAGGCCACCATGAGTGTACGGAACTAAGTGGTGATGAAGTTGGCTTGTGTGTTGAAAGGAGCGTATAATGCTTAGTAGTCTGAGCAACAAGGACGAATCAGGATACTTTCAGATGCTGATGATTTAGTAGTTTAAACTCGAAGTTATGTGACCTAGCGTAGAGAGTGATTCAGAAGACTTGGTGAAATGAAATTATTTGTTGGTATGTTTAAATGACTTGATATTTCTGTGAAATGATTATGAAAAGGTATTGCGAAAGGTTTTCATAAAATCTCACTGATTTTTTCGACTCACGTTTTAAAAATCTCATGTTCCAGGATCAGAGGTTTAGGCCAAGTAGAGAAGAAGTTTGAAGGATTTGTGGCGAGATGACTCTAGGCATTTTGGAAATAGTTAAGCATCATTTATTTGGTCAAGGTGTTGTATTTATGTATCAAACTTATGTTATTAATAAAGTTAAGTTATGACTTCCATTGTATTACATTATCTTTGTCACTTAGTAGTTTAAAAAGAGTTGAGAATAAGTTTAGCGACAAGACCAATAGAAAATTTTAAGCTTAATCACATCCTATACGCTCTACTTCCTGCGTTTTGGTTGTCTTGCGGATTGTGGTGTGACATACTTGGTTCTGTTTCTTCCACAGTGGTACTAGGAAGTTCATTTGATTCATGGTTTGGTGGGTGCTCCACCTCAATCTCATTTGGTTTATGATCATACATTTCAACGGATTTATCAAACATAAACATAATATCTTTCTTAAAAACTACATCTCTACTAATTATACACCTTTTTTCTATAGGATGCCACATTCTAAAACCTTTAACTCCTTCTATAAAACCTAGGAACATGCAGTTTATAGATCTAGGTTTTAATTTCCCCCGACTTCAATGGAAAAACCCTATACAAAAAAAAATTCTAAGATTTTGTAAATTGTGAGGGTGTTTGGACCATTTTTCATCAGGTGTTAAAAAATTTGTAGAGTGATGAGGGCACCTATTAAGAGTATAAACAGTGTAGGAAACAACTTATGTTCAAAATCTTTCTAGAATTAAACTATTTGACAATTGACATCGAACTCTATCCATTATGGTTTTATTTAATCTCTCAGGAACACCATTTTGTTGGGAGGTATATCTAACAGTCCTATGTCTCATTATTCCATGTTCTTTACAAAAATTATTGAATCCATCACTAGAAAATTCTAAGCTATTATCAGCTCTGAGGTATTTAATTTGCTTAAAAGTTTGTTTTTCTACCATGATTTTCCACTCTTTAAACTTTCCTAGAGTTTGGTCTTTAGTTTTTAAGAAATAAATCCAACTCTTTCTAGAATAATCATCAGTAAAAGTTAGAAAATACTTGGAATTGTTTAAAGATGTTATTTGTGAGGGTCCCCATAGATTGGAATGAATGTAGTCTAGGATGTCTTTAGTGTTGTTATAAGCCTTTTGAAAACTTTATCTTGTGGACTTTCCAACTACACAATGCTCACAAAAAGAGAGCATTTCAACCACTCCTTTAGGAATAATGCCCTGTTCTAACAATATTTTCAATCCCTTTCCATTTATATGGGAAAGTCTTCTATGCCATAAGTCCACTTAAGTTAGCTTATCATTAGAATTAGCAATTACGGCAGCGTGGTTCATGGACATTTCTTTGATAAGAAAGAGTCCATTGATTTTTATGCTAACAAGAACAATCTTGGAGTCTTTCAGTATTTCCATCCTCCCTGCAGAACCTTTGTATTCACAGCCTATGGAGTCAAGTGTGCCAAGGAAAGTTAGGTTTCTTTTCAAGCATGGAACATGTCGCACATTCCAAAGAAGTGTTGTTTTTTCATCTTTGAATTTGAGTGTAACAGATCCAATGCCTACAATTTTGCATGCATTGTCATTTTCCATGTATATTAGACCTCCGACACAAACTTTGTATATTTTAAATCATCCCTTTAACGGTGTCATATGAAATTAGCACTCTGAATCAAGAATTTTCTCTTTAGAAAGAAACAATCTTGTTTGAGGTATCCTTTTATGGCAAAAAGTGCATTCAAGTTTTGATTTAATCTTTTGATTCTTGGTTTCTTTTGAGTTGTTTTTGCTCTTCCCTTTTGAGAACAGACCTTCATTGTTTGCTTAATCTCTTCTCTGTCAATTTAGCTCTGGTTCTCTAGTTTCTATTGCTGGATTGACATCATCTGTGCTAATTATTTGTCTTCCATATTTGAGAGCCATTTTGACTTCTTTATATGCTTCTGAAATTGAATTTAGTAAACTGAATATTCATTTTCATCACCAATCTTGTTTCCCAATTCCTTAAAATTTGATGACAGCTTCTTGAATTCTCCAAAACTCTCTGTTAATGATTTGTTGTCATCCAGCTTAAAGGTAAAGAACCTCTCCCTCATGTATGCACGGTTAGATAAGTCTTTGGACTAATAGAGTTCATCCAATTTCTTCCACATTCCATAAGTTGTTTCTTCACCAATGATTTCCTTAAGGACATTGTCACTTAAGTTTAGAACTATCGCACCATAGGCTACATGTTCCATAAATTCTTTGTCTTCTTGAGTCATTGTCTTAGGTAGCTTTTCTAGATCGGCGTGAGAGTTTTCAATGTCTTAGCTGGTCGACAATAGCTTTGTTCTTTTCTTTCCACAAGGTAAAATCTCTCTTACCATCAAACTTCTCAATATCATATCTTGCTCTTGCCATCTTGAGTTTCTTAAAATCAAGAAACTGAATCTTAGAGCTTTCTTCAGTCTTTTTACACGCTCTGACACGAATTTGTAGATGTCGTCCACGTGTATGGTTAAGAAATAGCCACTTAGAAAAGTTATTTTACTTTTCAGATTTCTTCTTATCTCTTTGCATGTGATATTGGTAATGTAAAGTTTCCTTTCACACTTTACTTTTCCTTTTAGACAAAAATAAGTTTTACACAAAAATGCTTAAGTTTTCTTCTCTCTGTTTCTTTGTGTTTGTTTGGTTTTATGGACGTTTTTCTTGTAAGCATAGTGAGATATTGATGAAGATAATGAAGGAGAAGAGAAGCAACATAAGAAATTTTAAAGTGGTTCGGTTGTCAAACACTTACAGCCACTGTGCTTGGGAGCAAGACTTTTATTTAGAGATTTTTTTTTCCAATTGATACAAGGTATGATAGTCTTCTACCCCTAAGTGTAAAGACTCAACTCTTTATACTAAGCTGAAGTCATTACTACTAAAATAAATAAAGACTTTCTTATAAAAAATAAAAGACGACACAAATTTTCCATGAAAATTTCAAATACTCATTTATAAATGGTAAATAAAATATATAGAAATAAAAGTAGAAGATAAAATCCTAGTTTGGGTCCTATTTAACTTTTAAAGAAAAATAACATAAAAGTAATTGATAAGTTCTATAAATTTAAATAAATTACTGAAAATATGGAAAGCAGAAGCAACATAAGATATTCCCTATGGCAAGTCACGGTCACTTCTTATCATTCGCTATCTTTTGTCTACCTCTACCTTTGCCTGAAAAATTAAACATAGAAAGAGTGAGTATAAACATATACTTAGTAAGAGACCCAATACTAGTCCCACTAGGTGTTTGTTAACTTCTCATTACGGTTTCAAAAGGAAGTACCCCAAAAACTATTTGCTCCCAAACACACACTATCTAATGATCCTGTAGAACACATCTGGTCTTTAGTGAACCCGAAGAAAGGGAATCGAACTGTAAGTGACCCTGTCGACTCACTCATAAAACATATCATGATAGACTGGTGGTCTAGTCGAATCACACAGTCATAGAAAGGTAGTGATCTCGAGGGACACCCATATGAGTATGACCTTAGTAGACAAAGTTAACAGAAGACCACAGTCCATATCATGTAGCATATCATAACATGACATGAATATCAATCATAACATATTAGTCATATCATCCATAGCATATCATTCAACCATATCATTCATCCATAACAGTCACATTGTGCATCTTAGCTACATCAACGCATAATGGAAAATACATGCATACTCTTAATTCTATTTTCGAAGGTGTAGTAGTAGAATCTCTTACCTCAAGATTAGCAAATCCTAACTGACAATCAAAATTCAATAACCCAATCCTCGGCATAGACAAAATTAAATTAATAATTTTTTCAAACAAATATTTATTTAGGGTTTTCAAACTTACCAACAAAAGAGGTTGAAACCAGTTCAACCTTTGAGGTAGAAATGACATATAACTACTTCAAAAAATTTAGCCAATTGGACCTAAGGGACAAATAACCCACTTTAATATAATTAAACTTCATCCAACAAAAGTTATTTTACTTAGACCAATAATTAACACTATGGGTATACCTAAATTAACTGAATCAAAACTTACCAAAAAGTGGCTTAAAAAGACAAAAATATGGCATAAAGCTTGAGCGGCTCGACTAAGAGATAATGGCTCGAACAAAGGAGTCTCAGATCACTTTGAGAGACACCTAGTTGAGAAGTACAAGATCGGCTCAGCTAAGAGCGTTGACTCTGTTGGGGAACTCAGCTTGGATGGCTAGACCGATAAATGTGAAGCACGACCGATGGGGCTTCGATAGAGGAGTAGGCGATGTTGCACGAAGGAGAAACTCCAACCATGACGATGAAAGAAAAGCAAACACAGGCGATGGGCTTGCCTGATGAAATAAAGAACGGAACGAAGCTTGGGTTCAATTGGGATGATTTGGGCATGGTCGAAGATCGACGAGCACAACAGATGACTGGCAACGATGCTCAACGGTGGGATACAAATAGTAAATGGATGGCGACGGTGGCTAGGGCTTCTCCTTCCTTGTTAAAAAGGAAATAGTCTTGCATGCTTAATGAGGTCCTTAATATAATAAAATGATAATCATAACTATTATTATTATTAACTCCTTTTTACTTTTCCAAATATATTTTCCTTTTTCCTTTTTAAATATCAAAAATCAATCTTCTCTTTCTTAATTAATATCTCATCATATCCTACTTTCTCTTTTCCCAAAAAAAATAATATTTTTCCTTAATAATTATATTATAATAATATAATTATTTTTTCTCTTCCAAACATGAATTATATACTTATATATAATTAATAGTAATTCCTTAAATCACACAAATTTAATCAACCAATATCAAATATTTAACAACACTAAAATTTCAAATTTCAATAATTAAGTAACTATTCTTTCAATAAATATTTAATTAATTCTAATTCTCACAAATTCAAATAATTCTCAAGAAATATCTCAAAATAACACCTCAATAATTCTAACATAATTAAATCAACTAAGATAATTAAATTTAATATTACCTTAATTATTTTGGTGTTACAATCTTCCCTCCTTTGAGAAACTTTCATCCTTGAAAGTTATAATCCTTAAACAGCTCGAGACATTAAGCTCTCATGTCATCTTTGAAGGGATAAAAGCCTTTAACAGTGGAAGATTTTATAGAACTATTACTCAATTTAATTTAGAAATCCAAAAATACCAATACATTCATAAAATAATATAGAAACTAATTTTTTTATTATAACTTAAAGCCTAAGCATGCTTTCTAATTATAGATTATAGAAAAAAAAACTTAGTTTGACGCCTCTGAATCTAAAACTTCAAATTGGGACATCACCCATCGGAGACCTTTCTATCCTCTGGGATGAGATTGGTTTGTGGGAACCAATTGGGATGGAAAAAGGTATAGAGAGAAACTGTTTTTGCAAAGAGCAAAAGCGTTGGCCTAATTGATTGATTGAGAAAAACTATTTTTCTTCTGCTTATTTTTAACTCCATTTCCTTGAGAGAGTAGAAGAGAATCATGAAATTCTATTAATTTTAAAAATATATTAAATTAATAAAAATTTAAAATCAATTAATTAAATCATATTTAATTAATATTTCATTTAAATCATATTTAATGAATATCTCTCCAATATCTTATAGTTTTAAATTAATTTAATCAAATTAAACTAAACTATTAGTAGATCTCCAATTAAGTAATAACTAAATTAAATATTTGTTCACACGAAACATCGGGAGAAATGTAATTCGTGGAATTGAACTTTGTATATTGATTTATATGGTGTTATGGATACAATCTTAATATTTACTCATCTGATGCTTTCTCTCGAATACAATGTAAAACTTAGAACTTTTCGATCTTCGGTCTTTAGAAAGTTGTAGTTGAGAGTCTATTTGAGCCTCAATCTTTTGGAATTCAAGGAAAGTTTGATCTTCCAAGTCTTCAATCTTTCAGAAGATGATGATCTCAAAGTTGATAAGAACTTGAACGTCTTAAGAGCTTTTAGAAGTTTGAGTCTTATTTGAAACTTCAATTCTTTTTAGCTTCAGCTCTTTAGAGCTTGAAATCTTCAAAGCTTTCGTTCTTCAAAGCTTCAATTCTTCCTTCAACCAAAGATCTCTAAAATAAATAGAAAAATCTCTATTTATCAAGAATTTGCATGGGCTTTAGGTGGGCTTAGACCCATTTGCTTGGTGGGCTTGGCCCCATTTGCCTATTGGATTTGGGCTCATATGCATGTTGAGCTTAGACTTGGGCTTGGCCCCATTTGCCCTATTAGGCTTGGACTTGGGCCCATCTACTTGTTAGGCTTAGTCTTGGGCTTGGGTCAATCTGCTTGTTAGACTTGAATATGGTTGGGTTGAGTAAACTTAATTATCCAAACTCAATCAAAAATATAATTATCACAATATTTGCTATGAGGATGTGGCATAATTTAATTGGCTGAAATTTCTTCAACAATATTCGAACCATATTCAAATATAAATTTCTCTCACAACCAATAATTTTAATACGAATCCAATTCACATTAAATTAATATTTAAACTCATTTAAATATTTTATCTCTCATAAATTAATTTTTAATCATATCCAAATATTAATAGAATAGAGTAAGAAAAGGTTGAATCCTGAGGCATTTTGTGAGTAAGCTACACAACTCAAGCTTTTGTGAGTAAGCTACACAACTCAAAAGAAGTTAGAAAAGATTGAAGATTAAAAGAACTGGTATGGAATCAGGGGGTTTGGTGACAAGAAAGAAATTAAAGAAAGAAATAAGATATTTTTAGGATTTTTTACATTTAAAAACTAGCAAAGCAAAAGATATTGATTCTCTCAAATAATAAAAGATGAGAATTGGGTACTTTAGAAAAATTCTTATCATTGAACGAAATGATACATTGCTAATTAGATCAATCTTCAACTAATAGGTCCAAGAACCAATTGTTCTATGCTAATGAACTAAAACATGCATCAAAATTCATCTAACTTTATTGAACATGTTTTCATCTTAGCGATTTTTGCATGCTTGATTAAAATCGCATAAAAATCAAAGGAATCGAGTTGACACTTCCTAAAGTGGGAATGCCTCTATATAAAGAATGATCGTTTTGAAAATTTTCAAATTGACAACTAAAGACAATTTGGTAGAATGATTATACTACAGAATTATTCTAAAATTATCAAACAATCATGCTTTAATTTTGTTCTTAGCACCCCTAATGTTAAGGTTTAATTTATAAATCATTGGATGACCAAACCAACAAGAAATTAATTCTTTATAAAAGCAGGATAGGGAGCAACCCAAAGATTAATCAAGAAAAGAAATTTAGACATGTATTCTCAAATAATTCTACTAAAAACAACCAATTACTGAGAAGATTACCTTTAGTTACACCTGATCTTCAAATTACCTCAAAGATTGGAGCAAAGAAGATGGTCATTCTTGTAAAAACCTTGAGAGAATTTTATTGAATTGTAGAAAGAGTTTACAATTAATTTTGGAGAATTTTTTATGGAAATGTAAAAAATGGGTGCTTAGTTGAGTTTAGCTGGCAAAAAGGGGCTTAAATAAGCCAAAAGGTCAGTGGAAAGGGGGAAAAGGAGTGCATGATTTTTTTTTCAAACTTCAGAGTGCCACAACACTCAATCATTTTGTCCCTTTTGTCTTAAAGGAGCTGTGCTTCAGTATTGCAGCGTTAGGGGAGACGCCCAGCTTCCATTTATTTATGAAAATTTTACTCAACTTCTTTTGGCCTGTTATTGCTCGTTTTAGCTCTGTTTGAGCAAATTTTGTTGCACTCGGCTCGTTGTGATGTCTAAAAATATTTCCTATAAATTAGGGGATTTAGTGAATGAGTGATGAAATAGAGGGAGAGTTAAGGTATAAAAAATATGTCAAAAATAGTCCTGACAAACTGTAGAGTTCTCAAAGACAATAGAATACCTAAAAAAGAATTTGAGATTGAAGATCTTGGAGAAAAAAATTCTTTGATCTCAAAATTGAGCATTTAGTAGATAAAATATTTATTCATCAATCAATAATTTTGAAAAGGTTTTACATGGAAAAAAAATGCATCCATTTAATATTAACATGCTAGTTCGATCATTAAATGTGATAAAAGACATATATCGACCTCAAAAAGAAAATGAAGAAATACCTAATTCTAAAGTATCATCTCTTGGTGTGATAGATAAACTTATGTTTCTTACTAATAATAACACACGACCTCATATATAAAATTTTCAATAAATTTACTAGCTATAGCTCTTATCCAATGAAAGACTTTGGAACGGAGTTAAATATGCACTCGTTATCTTTTAAGGAATGATTGATATGAGTTTATTTCATTCAAAAATATCAAATTTTGAATTAGTTGGTTGTGGAGATGCATGTTATTTATCTGATTCAGATGAGGTTAGGTCTCAAATAGGTTATATGTTTACATATGGAAAAACTGAAAAATCTTGACGATCCTTAAAGCAAACCATTACATCCATATCTTCAAATCATGTTGCAGTTCTTGTAATTCATGAGACTAGTAGAGAATGTAAATGATTGAGATCAAAAACTCACACACATCTATAGAACATGCAAATTGTCTTCTGAGAAAATTTCTCCAACATTGTTATATAAAGACAATACATCCACAACTACAAAAATTTGTTTTAATGACTACTAATAAAGACACTGTCACTGTGTCGTTAAAAATTAAAAAAAGGGTTGGATGAGGAAAATTGTGTAGTTAAAAATAAAAAACAGTGTATTTCTTGACATAATTTAATTTTTCTTGACACAATTTACACGTCGTTAATTCACGACAAATTTTCTGTGTCATTAAAAAAAGTTCCAAATAAAAAAATTCCAAATTTACAACTTTTTTATTTTCTCCCTCACTAAATTAAAATTAAATAGCATTTTATCTTTTTGAAAGGCTTATTTTCTCACCCAATTATTTTCTCTCTTTCTACCAAAAACACAAAGCACTTTGAATTGAAACCCAATCCTTCCATCATTACCACTATCGTCAAACAAGCCTAACAAAGAAGGCACACAAAGCATGTTGACTCCACAACACACTTCATCGTCCAACCCACTGTCGTTGAATCCTTCATCGTCCAACCCATGCCGTCTACGTATTTGCTTCATCGTTCAACCGTTATCTTTCAGTGTTCTCTTTCAGTACAAAATCTTCCGTCGTTTGGTGCTTCAGTCCATTTGTGATCCTTATTTCTGGTTTGTTTCCTTCACTCTCCTTTTTTTCATTTGCATTTTTTTTGCTGAAATTTAAGTTCTCTGATTGTTTTTCTGTCCTCAAGTGAAATACAATGAATTTGTCATGTTTGATTGCTATTCTGCCGTTCCTTTAAATTGATTACGTTACGTGCTTGAGAAAAATGTTGATACTATTGTGTACTATTCTTAAGTTATTTGGTTTATAATTTTACTTGGTCGGTGTTTATGAAGACTTGGATTAGTAACTAAGTTGTTTAAAAAAGAAAATAAGAATTAGAGGCTAACTAGCAATACAAAAAAATGAGTTTGCTTATTGATCCAAGTAATCATTAAAATCTTATGAGACTCGCTTCTAATTTGAGTACAAGAAATAAAATTTGACTAAGTATTTTCAAATTTACATTTTGGATACGATGAGGCGTTATGAAATAAGACTTTGAGATAAGAAATTGGCGTTTGAATTAATCCGCAAAAAGGATTAACTAATAAAATCTTATATGATTAAGTATAAGTTTTGCAAATAAGATGTTAGTTACAGGGGGAAGTTTTGAGAAAAGAAGGATTTGCGGTAAAACCTATAAGTCAAACGTTCACAAGAGAAAGAGTCTTCACGAGAAAAGGTTGGGTAGTTTGCAAAAGAAGTTATTGTGTTAAGACTTTCTAAAGTTATGTTAAGCAGTTAAAGCTATTTGCATAATGGAACTAGGTGAGAAGAAAGATTTGGTGAGAAAATGTCAAATCTGATTTGACAAGAGTTAACGTGTAAGATTAAGGATTTAAGCATGGCTAAGATAAATATTAATTTCACTTGTGAGGTTTTAAGTAGAAGCTAGCAATCGAACAAAAAACTAAGGATGACTAATCTGGGTTAAAGAGTAGTATAAATAAAGGATTTGGGTCGAGTAAGAGAGATTTTTGAGAAATTTTGAAGTGTTGAAGTGCTGCCATTTTGTTTCCGCGAGAAAGAAGAAGAATAAGAGATTTTTTGTTCTAAGGCTAAGTATTTGTGAATGTTTTCTTTTAAAGTGTTCTTTTAAAGTATTTATATGATTTCAAACAGGTTTTATAATGTTTAAAGCTTGATGTGATGAATATGATATTGATTAAGAAATGGTGTTCAAACCATTAGTTGCTTCCTTTGAATGAGATAACTGTTATGTGTACATAAAGTTAATGTCAGCCATGTAGAAAAGGCCTGCATAGTAGAGTGAAGCTAGCCAATGTAGAAAAGGATTGCATTGTGTTAGACGGCCTAAGTAACAAGGATGGTTTGTATGTTCTCGAATGTTAATAATATAATAGTCTAAACGCGAGGTAATAAGTCCAAGCATAGAAAACGATTCGAGATCCTTGGAGAAAGGAATCATTGTGACTAGTGCGTGTTTATGCAAGATGATGCTTTATGTGAAATGTATATTGATGTGATTTGCGAGTTGATCTAATTCTATTATAAAAATGATTATATGCATTAACGAATACTATGGTTTTGCGAAATGATTTATGGAAAGGTATTGCGAAAAGGATTTAATAAAACCTCACTAATTCTTTTAAACTTACATTTTAAAATTTTATCTTCAAAGATTTGGCGTTAAGGCTGAGTAAGAGGAGGAAAATAAAAGGGCCTACCAGGTGAGAAGATGCTAGACATTTTAAGTGTTAGTTTAAGTGTATTGTATATTATGTATGAAACGTTATTATTAAATAAGTTTAAGTTTTGGTTGTGTTGACTCCGTTCAGTTTTATTTCCTAAAGCATGTTATTCAATGTATTTGGCATTTAAACAAGGTAAAGGACTTAGATAAGTGTCTTTGACATTTAGATATTAATTTTGGTCAAGGTGTTGTAATTGTATGTTCATGTACTAAACGTCTATTGTTGAATAAAATTTTAAGTTGACTTTTGTTGCGATTGTTATGTTTATCGCTTGGTAGTTTAAAGGAGTTAAGTTTGATCTAGGTGATAAGACCAGTTTCAAGGTTTTAAGCTA
>JBBPDI010000003.1:19796835-19813047 GCA_037974545.1 Cucumis variabilis
TGGTATTTTCAATATATTAAAATTTAATTCAAATGCTTTCAATAAATTACTAAATTTAATTCTTCAAATTTAACTTTGACACTTTTTAAATAATAACAATAGTAATTTAACTGCGGATATATTTTCAAAATTTATGAAACTAATGCCTAATACACTTTTTTTCTTTGAATAAAATAAAATAAAAAATACAACCATTTCTAACATACTAAATTTAAAAATATTAAATGCATTACATGAACTAAATTTAGACATACCCAAGAGGGGTAAAATACATATCACATATTGTTAAATCCATTAGATAAAAATATTAAATAAACAATATCTATAATAACTTTATTAAATACCTATAAAAAATGAAAATATATCAAGTATTAATTTCTAAAGAACAAAAAACACTAACGGCAAGAATGTAACGACTTTTGAGATCGCTGACTAAGTTCGTTACTTCATAAATTGTAAAATTTGAAAACATTTTGGCCACTAAAGAAGAAATTTTTATTTCAAAATAAGCTTAGCGACACAAAAGAAAATAATACATTTTAAAAAATAATAAATAAGTAGAACTTTTGTTCAGGGTCTCCTAAAATGTTATAGAAAAAAAACAATAAAATAAAACAAAATAAAATAATCCTTACATCTAGTTTCCTATCAAATTAAAATATTTAAAATTATTTGAAAATAAATATGAGCGAAAGCAATCCTTTAATTCCAAATAGCACGATCATGGGTCCCACTTGTCACTAGCTAGTTTTTGCCTAAGAAATAAGAAATGATGAGTGTAAAGATTAATCCACTATCAGGGCATTTTAGGTGTAATATGGTGTAAGTAGTAAATGACTCGAGGGAACATAAACTATGGCATAAGTAGTGGCCTGAAAGGAACACAAAACATAAGATGTACACAAGAGTTTAATCGTTGCATGCAAAATAATTCCCAAAACCAACATAGACATAGCAAATTTAATCAATAATTTTATCCAATAAAATTATTAATTGCAATCCAACTTTAATTCTACCATTTGTTTATTCAAATGGAGGTTGAAAACTAATTTCCAACTTAAATTTGGAGGGAGGTCCACGAATTAGATCTAATATTGAAACCCCAAATTTTCTTAGATCTTTGAAACTTGATAAATTTTGGCTAGGACAAGAAGGTAAATATCTTTGAAAAAACATTAAGATTTTATGCTTAGCCAAGTGGAAAATTTTGGAAAATTTGGCTAAGTATCAAAGGAAGAGGTGCTAGGCGTTTTGGGGTTGGTAGGCTGTGAAAGGAGGAGTAGATAACCTTCAAAGAGGTTATTTAGAGGTTATCTAGGCGTTTAGACAAGAGTGGGAGACATGCTTAAGTTGTGGATATGTGGTCGAGAAGGATGAAATAACCTTTAAGTGTGCTTGGCAATTTGGCTTTGCTAGGCGAGATAGGTGTCTTTAGAGGTTATCCAGGTGTTTAGATGGCTAGATAAGAAGACTTGAGAGGTTAGTATGGGCGAGAAAGGATGTTTTTGAGAGGTTATACAAGAAGAGTTAGCAGTTAAGGCACACCAGGAAGGATTGAAGGTTAGCAAGGGGCATTGGATGTTTAAGTTTCACAAGAAATAAGGACCATAGAGGTTAGACATTTTGGTTGGACACCAAGGCTATGCGAGGAGACTTGATGCGAGGAAGTTTGATTGTCAAAGAGGTAAGCTATCCGTTTTGAACAAGTACGTGGCATGTCTATAGTAATCGGTTTAAGTCTAAATCCAAGTGTCTTAATTACTTTTCATGCATTTTATGAGGTGGATTAGAAGCAGAAGGTGTAAGAAAGAGATTAAGTGTGAATTTAAGCAAGGAGGAGGTGTCAACTTATTGTCATGCAAGGCTCCTTATAAATAGGTAACTTCAGCCAAGGGTTTCTCATAACTCACTAGTGCAAATTCTTTCAAATTAGTCTTAAAAGCTCAGAAATTGTGTCTAATTTGTTGAGGAGGGATGTTTTTCAAGTTGGATGTGAGAAGGTTTGCGCTTTGGTTTAGAGAAGGCGAGAAGGTCACTTTCAAGAAAAATCTGAGCAAGATGAATTTTCAGAGAGCTACAGAACTTGATTTTTGGATTTTTGCTCTGAAATTTTGAGGTAAGAAATTTAAGACATTTTAGAGTAATTTTTTAGAATGATTTTTTATCAAAAGAGTTATGTATTTCAAGTTATGATTTTCCAAAGTCGGGTTATAATTTTTGGATTAAAAATGAAATTCTAAGCAATAGGTCAATCTTATGCATGTTAGACAAGATGGGCACAATTTATTGTTATAGAGGTTATTTTGGGTATGTTTAGTATACATGACAAGGCCTTGACACAACCAAGCTGCAAGGAGGTGCACTCAGATTACGTGCATGACCTTGCGTTAAGAGGTTAGCATACAGGGTGTGTGGGGAGCACAATGTGTGCAAGGCACGTGATGAACACGTTAGGTAGGCAGCAAGGACTCGTGCGACATCCCTCAGTGTGAGATTAGCACGCAACATCTGGCCCATGTCAGCAAGGCTTGCATGCGGCAAGGCCCTAGGCCATGCACGTGTGACTAGCCTCAACTATCATGTCAATGGACACCATTGAGTTGTTTTAGGCTGTTGTGACATTTTTTGAAAATTTAAGGAAAGCTTTGGATATTTTCATAATTAAAGATTAAATGTGTATTTTATAGATCAAGGAGGCTTAAGAGGAATATCATGACCAAGACTTTATTCAAGTGTTGTGAGTAAAACAATGATTTCTAAAGTATTTATTAAATATGGTTTCAAACTACACAAACAATAGCTTGTGAAATGATTTATAAAGCATAATTTTCAAATTATGATTTATGATAAATGTTTATGAACTGATGTTCAAGTTATATCATGTTTGAATGATTTCATGATCAAGGCCAAGGAAAATATTTCAATGTTTTCAAATGTTTTCTCCTAGTCGAATATTCCATGGGACCTATTGTATACATGTGGTTAACTCCATACTGATGGTATGGTTAATGAACCTATAGTTTATGGGTAATCAGGAAGGGTATATTTGTATGCCTTAAATGAGGGAGATAGCTTTCCAACAACTGTTTCATCTTCAGATGAAGGGGTGAATATCGCTCGTGACTATAGAACATTGTCTTAAGAAAGCTATGAAAATGTTTCAATGTATCATGTTATGAAATGATTGTTATTGATAAATTTATTTAAGCTTCAGTGTTATATTAAAACTGTTTATAATTTTTTTTCTAGAACTATTGCTCACTAAGTCTTTCGACTTACTCTTTCAAAACGTTTTCTCTCTTTACAAGTACAGATTGTGAATCTCTGCGTGCTAAACTTACTGTTACCAGGCCAACTTAGTTTTCAATCATGCAAGGAATTGTTTTGCTAAAAGTATCACGGTGTTTATTCAAAGTATTATACTTTCATGATTTTTATATATTTTACTCAGTATTTATAAATGCATTTCAAATAGGTTACACTATTGTTTTAAAGTATTTCAAAGTTTAAAGACTTTCGTTGGCAAATGTTTCATGTATTTATGTCAAGGGTCAATTGAAGTTGTTTCAGAGGTGAATGGCTTTACCTGACATAACGCCACATCTCGGGTCGAGCAAGCAAGTGCTCGGACTAGGGTGTGACACAATAAGTCTCCAATTGGCTTCGATAAGAAAAACCAAAATTAATTCAAAAAAATAAACTCAACTTTAGAACTTTAATTGACATTTCAAAACCCATCTAAAAAGACCAAAATCACCTACCCAAACTCACCAAACTAGGATCGGTGAGCGGCAACAGCTGAGAAGCTAAGTAGTGCGGACGATTCCAGAGTGAAGGACGGCGGCTAGGGTTTCTTAGGGAAGAAGATGAAGAACATTTTTTTAAAGGAATATTGCATTAGATGGCACAATACAAATATCATTTGGCAATATTAGCACTAAGCTTTTCAATTTTGCAAATATAGTAACTTTCTAATTTTTTGTTGATATTTTATATTTTAATTTTTTCATTATTCCAAAAATATTCATCTCTAAATCTCCACTGTTTTCTCTTCCTCTTTCATTTTTTTTGGATCGTTCTCCTTCATTCTATTTTTATTTTAATCGTTTCTCGTCACTTTTAAATTCTCTTTTTATCGTTCGTGTTATCGTCACTTTTTCTCTTCCTCTTCGTTGTCTTCTCCGTCACTCCTTCAATCTCCATCGTTCTTGGTTTTTCCTCTTCTCTACGTCTCTTCTTCTCGTCTTCTTCTCCCTCTTCTCCATCTTTCTTCTTTAGGTATGTATTTCTTCCTATATTCTTTTTTAAAACCCTAATATTCCTATATTTTGGTGTTCGAAATTGGTAAGGGACTTCGATTATCATCTTTTTTCTTTCTTCTTCTATGGATCGATCATTATCTATCCGAAATTAAGGCTACGATTTGTTCTTTCTCATCTCTTTTATTTAATTTTTGTATTTGTTCCTTATCTCTTTACCTAAAGGGGCTTTACAGAGCTTTGTTTTATTTATTTATGTTTGGTTCTGTTTTTTATAAATTTGTATCAGTTTTTTATATAAGTGATATGATGTACTTATATTATATGTATTAGTTGAGTAATGCACTTACCACATATTGTTCATTTTTCCAAAATTGTTGCATTTCATTGTAGTTATGGTTAAGCTTGCGTTAATTGTTTTTCATGTAGTCAATGGATGAGCAACACTGCTATGTGGATTACAAAACAAATTGTGTTTTGGTTGATGGAGTGATATCAACATTTGATTCTTTTTTTGTGTGAACTTGATACATACCAAAATTCAGGTTGAATCATGTATAGAATTTTCAGTTTTTTTGCCTATATGTAGTAATGGTGCTCATCATGTTCTTAAGATTATTGAAAATAAAGATGTGACTTAGTTCTTGACATTAATTAAGGATCAATCTACTCAATATCCTTTAGTTGTTCATTATATATATATAGTTTTGGATGTATAATTGATTCTTCAGCTTCTTCTTCTATAGTTGAGATTGATTTGGGAGGTGAATTAACAATTTTTAAAGATGTTGATATTACCAAAATTAAGAATGAGTTGGCTTTTAAGGAGAAGGATTGGTTTTGTATGTAGTAAAGAAATTTTGTTGAAGTTATTCCGCCGTGAAGACTAATTTTGAGTTTAAGACATTGAGATCTAATTCAAGATTTATTGAGTTGGGATGTAATGAAAATAGTTGTCTTTGGTTTGTTAGAGCATCACGTTATATGTGTTCAGTTTTGTATATCAATGTTGTGATGTACTTATATTATATGTATTAGTTAGTTAATATACTTACTACATGATTTCCATTTTTGTAAATTTTATGCAATTCATTTTAGTATTATTAAGTATATGAACGATATAACTTAGTATATCAAACATATAATATGTATCAAAGTGTACTAGTAAAGTATATTAAGTGTATCAACAGAACCTCAAATGTATCAAGTGTATTTTAATCAATCGAGTGTATCAGTAAACATAGAAAGTGTACCAATACATCAAGAATATCAAACATATGATTTGTATCAAATGTATTAAATTTGTCGAGTGTATTGGTGAAGTATAAAATGTTTATCACTAGTGTATTTAGTGTATTAAACTCATCAAGTGTATGAACAAAACACAATAAGTGTATGAACAAATCGTAATAAATGTATCGACAATACAACAAACGTATTATGCTTAGTGCATCAATGTATTTAATTGATTGAGTGTATTTGCAAAGATTAACAAATGTATCAACAACATATCAAGTGTATCAAACCAATGATGTATATCAAGTGTTATTTAATTCATCGAGTGTATCAACAAGCATAACAAGTGTATCAAAAACACATGAAGTGTATCAACAACTTATCAAATGATGCATGAAAATATTTATAATTCAAGAGGGTAGGGTTGTAATTTTGCATTTTTCAAATGTGGGTTGGACTTGAATTTTGTCATTTTTTGCAAATCTAAAAGTGGTGTGCCATAGGCCTAATTTCTAAAACTAATTTTGCTATATTTACAAGAGTCCTTTTTTTAAATACACCAAATCCTACATATTGATAACCATTAATAATAATAATAATAATAATAATAATAATAATAATAATTTATTATTGGTTTTATTCTCTCCTGAAAATGTATAATAAACATATATTTATTTATTTAAACCCTTATTCACTCTCTTAATTAAACTCATCATCTTTTCTCATCCAATCAATTTAATCATCTCTCCTAGTTAATTATCTTATTAATTTCCAACCATTATAATTATATTCCATTATACAATTAACTTTTCTTTTCCATAATAATTATTTATACAAAACCAAATAATTAATATCATATTCTACTAAAATCCAAATTCTTAATTAAATATACATACTCATATATATATATATATATATGAGTATGTATATATACTTAATTTATTTCCAATTTCACCAAAACTAACTTTTCTTTTCAAGATCCCAAATCAACTCAAGTCCTTGATTCTTTTAATTAACCAAATTTTTCTCAATAAATAAGTTATTTTAAAATTTCATAAATTCAATTTTAAATAACTTTTAGCTTAAATCCTTAAAAATGATCTCAAATAATTTAAGATAGTCAATAAAATTTTGGGATGTTACAAAAATAAACATTCATCAAGTACATGGATATCAACCAAATGAAAGTTTAAAAAAGGTCAATATTGAAGAAAAAACATCAAAGTCATAAATTTCCATAAATTTCATTAGAAATATGGATAAAATGTAAAAATGATTGATGAATAATTCTAAAAGTTTATAAAATTAAAATTTTAAAAATAAAATTAATCAATAAATAAATATTTGTTGAATATTATTTATATAAATAATATAATAATGATATGTTTGTTTGCACGAGATTTTCGAAGAAATTTGATTCGTGGAGTTGAATTTAAGTTGATGTTGTATTTGTTTTTGATTTAATGTGATGTGGTTCGATTTCTAGAATTTGATTCTCTATCAATTGAAGATTTGAGGAAGCAGAGCATGCGATATTCTTAAAGTTGGAGTCTTGGAAGAAAGCTTATATCTTCATAGGAGCTTCAATCTTCGAAGGTGGTTGACTTTAGGAGTTATGAGTCTTCTAACTCTTAGGAGAATTCTCTCTAGATCTTCTAGAGTAAAAAATTTACAACTCTAACAAATAGGAGAACTCCTCTATTTATATTTATAGAGTTTTCTAGTGGGTTTTATAAACTTGAGCTTAGTTGATCCATGGACCATACTCATGGTTAAACCACATAAATTTGGGTCATATTTAAATGATTAAGCTTATTTTTAAGAAAAAATTAGAGAAAACACCTATTTGGAGAAGGAAATTTCACAAATGTCCTAAAATTTTGGTTATTTACTTAATTAGGAAATCGGATTAATTTAGGACGATTTTATCCTTATATTTATTATTATTAATTAAATATTATGTAAGAAATTATATTTTAATTATATCCTTATACACACCCTCCATTATTATGATTTGGTCTACTTCCCTATATATATCAATGGTAATAAATTTGTATGAATGTATTTATTACGTATAAAACAATATATGTTACAATATGGAAAGTTATTTTATTTAATTATAACTGTTAAAGAAAAGAATTCATCACCATAAAATCGCCGACAACCATTAAACCATAGTTTCAAATCACTTTGTTGGAAATTTTAGAATTTTTACCCTATACTCCGACAGCCGTTTAATAACTCTATAACTTCAGAAATATACCGTTATCTCCGGCAGCCGTTAACAACAATTGGCGACATATCTCTTTCGTTCATACTAAACGTCCAGTAATTTTCTGCCTATATTCCACACTTTTTGTCACTATTTTTTTCATACATTACCATGTTTCCTTTCATATGTCGTTTATCATCAGCATCACTGTTTTTCTGTTATTATACTGTTTACATATATAACATATTACACAGTAATGCATCCATAAATTTCGCATAGAAGATTTTTCATTCCTATACATTATTCTATATATATTGCATATTATTGACAATTATACTTTTATTTTAAAATAACAGCAAGATATTATTGTTGTCTTCTGTTATTTATTAAATTTATACGACACAGTAATGCAGAGATTTTTAATATACCTATATTGTATAATATGTTATTTGACAATTATACTTTTATTTTAAAATAACAGCAAGATATTATTGCTGTCTTCTGTTATTTATTAAATTTATACGACACAGTAATGCAGAGGTTTTTAATATACCCGTATTGTATAATATGTTATTTGACAATTATACTTTTATTTTAAAATAACAACAAGATATTATTATTGTTTTCTATTATTTATTAAATTTATACGACACATTAATGTAGAGATTTTTAATATACCCGTATTATATAATATGTTATTTGATGATTTATTATATATATACCACAGATTATTTACAACTTTATCTGCAATAACATATAATTGTTAATTTTTGTGTCAGGATGGCAAGTATTGTTGTACATTTTGATGGTTTTTTCAACCAAACTAACAATTACGTTAGTTTTAGTGTTTCTGAAATAGTACTCGATGAACATATATCATATAAAGAGTTGTCCAATGTTCTTAGAGCCAAGTTAGGTAGTCGTATTGATATGGACAATTTTGATATATACCTTTGCATAGGTCCTATAGAATATCTTAAGAAAGATATGACAATAAAGAATGACAACGATGTCAAATGGGTTTACCATATAATAACATCGAATGTTGAACGACATATTGCTCTTATTGTTCATTGTGTTGGCATTTTAGCTATTACTTTGGGTTCATCGTCCTCAAGTTCATTTCAAAGTGAGATTCATTCAGATGGTGGTATTTTTTTTGAATCCATTGACATGTCTAAGATAGATTCCAATTTCTCACTAAAAACCCAGGACATGTTTTCAACCAAATATTTATTGAAACAGTCCGTTCAAGCCATTGCTATTAGAGACAATTTTCAGTATGTTACAGTTAAATCAAACAAGGAGGTATTGATTTTACAGTGCGTAAATGAAGATTGCAAATGGTCATTTCGTGCTTCTTGTTGTTTTCATGGTGATAGGACATTATGGGTTCTTACTAGGTTTGATTCTCAACACACATGTTCTGTAGATGTTCCACTTACAGATCGTACACAATCTACCTTTACTGTTATTAAGGACTTGATAAAGAACAAAATAAGTTTAGCTGGTTCAGAATTGTCCACTCCCAAAGATATAGTTCATTACGTTTGTGTTGAACATGGCTTAAGCATATCTTACCAAAAAGCATGGCATGCATGTGAGGCCGCCTTGGATGAGATTAGAGGTTTTGCAGAGGAGTCCTAACAGATGGTAGCTAAATTTGCATACATTTTACATCATAACAATCCAGGTATATTCATTATATACAATATCTTTTTTTTTAGGTATTTATCATTAAGAATATATAATATTAATATTTGATATGTTTGTAGGTTCTATTGTTGAATACCAAGTTGATGCCGATGATAGATTTTGATATTTCTTCATGGCATTATCTGCTTCTATTGCTGGTTGACAATATTGTCGTCCAGTAATATCTATTGATGGAACAAGCATGAAGAATAAGTACGGGGGTACTCTTTTATCTGCTTTCAGTCTTGATGTTAATGATCAAATATTTTCATTAGCTTTTTGTGTGGTCGATTCTGAAAAATGATTCATCTTGGACATGATTTTGTAATCAACTGAAGCGAATCATTGGTGGTAGGAATGACATTGTTATAGTATCTGATCGGCACAAAAGTATATGCAAAGCAGTAGAGGTAGTATTTCCCAATGTTGTACATTGCATGTGCTTGGTTCATTTACTTAGGAACTTGAAGTTAAAGTATAGATCAATAGTCGATATTGTGTTTCATGCATGTGGTAAGGCTTTCAATGTTCTTGACTTTGAACAACAAATGCGTTTGTTAGAATCTAATGCACCTGATATACTTGAGGAGTTACAATCCATTGGATTTTCTAGGTGGTCTCGTGCCTACTCTCCGCTTAGTAGATATAATGTCATGACTACTAACATATCTGAGAGTTTGAATAATGCAATTATCAAGGCTAGGGAGTTGCCAATATGTTCCATGCTTGAGGTTTTGAGAATGATGTTGCAGAGGGTTTTTTGAGAGAAGAAGTGAAGCAGAATATCAAGTTACAGATTTTACAAAAACAATTGAAGGTATTTTAAGGGAACAAATAGAGCTTAGTCGATCTATGAAGGTATAACTTAATTATTCACCCATTATATACTTTATATATACATAGTATGATGTTCTATATACCATATTTAATTTATTCTTTACTTACCAATGTAGGCCAATCCTGTCAACAATATGAAATATCAGGTAATTGATGGCACATCTCAATATGTTGTATATTTGCCTTCGAAGATTTGTACTTGTAGAATGTGAGATATATTGCAGATACCTTGTGCCCATGCATGTGCTGTATTCACCATGAAACATTTGTCAATAAAGCCATATGTTTCACATTATTATTTGAATAGCACATTGAGTTCAATATATAGAGGATTAATAAACCCTTTAGGTGATCATCGACAATGGCAAGTACCTGATGATGTTTCATCCATTGTCATTCTCCTACCAAATGTCAAATGTTCAGTTGGAAGACCAAAGAAGATTAGAATTTCTTCTAAAATGGAGTTCAAGAGGCGCGTTAAATGTGGGCATTGTGGACGTTTTGGGCATAACCGAAAGCGATGTAAATTTCCCTTATCTACTTAGGTTTTATTTTTTATATTTTATATTTTTTTATTTTGTTTTAAACTTTTATGTCCTGTATTCATCACTATCAATTTTAATCAATATATTTTCAAATGTTTCAACTTATTCATATATTGTACTACTAAAATTTTGTCTTTTCTCTAAGTACATATAATACATATACTGACACATAGTATTAAGTATACTACATATATACTGTAGAAAATTATATAATATAACTGATTTAATAACTGAATTTACCTGAGGTCCATACAAATACCATAATGAACAATAACATATGTCTAACTTTTAAAGTTAGATATGAAGTTATCTATGAAATTATAAAACCATAACACATGTCTCTACATAAGCAACCTTCATAAAATTAGAATACTAATGTTCTTGCGAGAGTAGTTTAAAACTTGGTCCTTCAAATCCTTCAACCTTAAAATCAACTTTTTCCTTCTTCGTCTCAGCAGATCCAAATTTGGTTGTGAATGGCGATCTCATTATCCTAGAAGGTATATTTCCTCTCCTCAGGCTCCTTCTTACAGCTTGCTTATAAGCAAATATGTCTCTGCCTCTAGCCTGTTACAACAAACAGTTCACATTATGGTATATTTCATATAATATGCAATATATATTCAAATCAATAAAAATATATGTACAATCATTGTAGCACTCTTCACAACTACAGTTTGTTGAGTATGTTCCTTTTCCATTTTTTTCTTCTACACAAATCATATTCAACATAAGAATGATTATTTTCACATGGCATATTAATTCAAAATTACTACCTATATTTTCATATGTACTTACCTTCAATTTCATTGTTTTCTTTTCAATTTCATCTACTTCTTTTAGTATAGCTGTGCTATATACAACATCATTCACACAATCATTTTGCTCATCTTGTTCATAATTATATTCAGTAATTAATACATAAAGCAACTATATATTATAATACATATACTTAAGTATTTAGACATATACTTAAATTGCATATATACCTGCTGTCCTCTATTTTTATTTTCACTTTGTCCATCCTGATCACCATTACATACATTTATTACATACATTTAATAATAAAGTTCATTCATATACATATATTTAAAATTTACCTCTTGTCCTTCTTTTTCACCATATTTTTTTTCTGTTCTATTTTCTCCATCATTATTTGTCTCATTACCCCTTCCATCATTGTCATCCTTGTCGTCTATCTCTCTGTTGTCATTATCTTCTACTGTTTTCTTGTTCTTACCTTTTAACAATTTTTTTAGTTCTTCAACCTCATAGAGCAGTTTGTCCATCTTATTGTTCATTGCTTCATTGCTGGCCATAATTATGCTCAACAAGTCTTCCACAGTCGTACGCTCCTCCTGTCTAGAGCATTCTCCTTTTTCAAAATTCTTTTCTGTTTCCTCCGAATTTTTATTTTCTTTGAATGTTCTTTATTCCACAAATTCTTCTTCAGGAAACATTGACTTGAATTCAAACTGATGCATGAATGACAGATTAAAAACAGTACAATATAAGACTAAGTATATATATAACATTAGGTTTATATATAAAATATACAACAGTATCATAATACCTGCTCATTTTTGAAGACCTTCTCTGCCAGTTCCTTCCATTCTGGATGGTTATCAACAACCCAATTAAGCATGAAGATATTTCTTTCATTCACTCTTTTTGCACAGAATATTGTAGGTCCCGTCAACAGTGGGATACATTCATTGACCCATACCAGGAGAGAAAAAGCAAATCCAGATATTCCAACAGCTAGGGCAGAAGGGTTTTTAATTGATTTCTTTATAGACTCTAATAGAACATTATACCCTATTCTTTCCCATGGATATGCATTAAATTGGTTTTTATCATCTACCAATCTGATGTGGTCCAAATCTACCCCTGTTGTTAACTGTTTACTCAGTAGAAAATTTTCAAGGAAGTATATTTTAGCCATTTTAACTTTGTCTTCTTCCTTAAATTTTCTTGACTCATTAAACAGAGAAGAGACCCTTGACCTAGGAATGGAGTCCTCATTCTTGAAGTATTTTGTCAAGAATTTTCCGTTAAACTTTGAAATATCTACAGTAGGTAGTGGACCATAATTTAAACCTGTTATGGCTTCTAATTCCCTAATCCCAAATTTTGCTAATGTTTCTTCAAAGTTGAACCACAATTCATCATCTTTAGCCAATGTACATTGACGTCTTATAATATGGTACAACAATTGACTTTGGAATTTATATATTTTCAGCTCTAAGAAACTACTAAATGTTGTCTTCCTAAATTCATCTATTTGTTCACTATTAAGTTTCCTTTTAATATTTGTAATTACATCTATTCTTGCATAGATGCTCAATTTTTGAACACGAGACCATTTCCCCTTTTTCAGTATCAATGGTTCACCCTGCAAATATATAACATAGGGGAATATAATGCATTGTATACTTTATATATACAATTATATTATATATGTAATATTATGTATAAAAAAAATAAACTGCACCTGATTAATATCATGCATTGTACGACTCTTCTGCCCTTTTTTTTATGCACTTTAGAAATCTGTAACAATATCAAAATATAAGGGTTAATACTTAACTGTTAATATCAATAATATAAATGATATATGTATATACATTATATACCTTTGTAGCTTCTGTCATTCCTTTTTTCATTTCAATTTTTTTTCCACTTTATTTTTTCTTTTTAATAGTTTCCTTTTTCTCTTCTTTTCTTTTTGGCTTTCCAGCTCTCTTTCTCTTATTTGATACCTACAATTCATATTATCAATTACACATTATAGAATTTTGTTATTTATTTTAAGAAAAATTCATGAACACACATACCTTTTCAGATTCTGTTTTTTTCCCTTTCCTGGACATATCTTTGAACAATGTCCTTTGTCCCATTGCCTGCACAAAATACAATATCATTAAATTATAAACTTAGTAATAATAGTATATCAAACAAATAACATCAATCCTAAACACCCATACCTCATCAAACTCTGACATATCATTGTGATTTACTTTAGACGTTCTATACCCCTCATTCATCTTTAAATATATATATATATATATATATATATAAACATTAGAACAAATCTTATCTTATATTTACTACACCATATATTTAATATACTCACATTTGATTCATCTTCTCGGTCATTCATATGCATCTTGTTTTCAGGCGTTTGAAATACTTCATTCGGTTTCACATTTTTTCTTTCGTTGTATAATACAATTTGTGTCCCTGTTGGATCTCTCAATTCAGATTCATCCTCTCCAGGATATACTGTTTGAATTGATTGTAAATCCATTCATCTTGTTCATACATCTGTTCATCCTAGGACTATATACATATTACAACTTCTTAAACCTCTGTTTTCATATATATAATATACCCTTGCAAAATTACAGCATAATATTCCAAATCATACCTCTGTATCGTCCTTGTTAGATTTCATAGCCTTCATTCTTGAACCTGAACATCTTTCACTCTTTCGCACCATTTTCTTTATACTACATATACATATGATTATCCACTATAAATTGAAACATCAGCATCTCAGAGCCAAACACATCGAATAACGTTTTCAAATTATAATCAGGAAAAAAGGAATAACCCCCCAAAAAAGTCTCATGCAAGTCCATATTTGTTTTCAAATTAAACATATCAGTCAATGTGAGAATATTTGGTTCAGAAATAATCAAATAATGTATTACACCAGGATAGAAACTCGGGCGTGAAGAAGATTGCACCTATATCATTATGTTCTACACTTATAAACATTCAAAAATAATTTATTGAATATCTTTAATATACCCAATATACCAACAGAATGTAAATAAACCCTAGAATCTTCTTCACACCCAAAATGTTACTGTCCTCGATTTTCATCTTCTTCACGCCCGAAACCTCAACAAACCCTAGAATCTACCACATTCTAAATTACAGATTGTTTGCCTAATAAACTGAATATCTTCAATATACCTAAGTTATTATTTATCGAAACTAACCTCGAAATTTCTTCAAAGTTTATAGTGATACTTCTTCACAGTGGTTGGTCGTTGAATGTCGGTCTTCGTCTTGAATCTTTCTATTGAACTCTCCCTATCGTTTCGTCTTCGGCGAGTCAAATGAAAAACTGTTTTTGCTATATGGAAATGGAAAGTATTAAAGGGGGAGAAGATTTTCCAAAACCGTAATCCATGATTTATTCATTTTCTTTTTAAATAATAATAATAATAATAATAAACTAATCAAATATTATAAAATGGGCAAAGAAGTAATTTTGGCCCAATATTAGTGAAATATATTTGCCCATTTAGGCCTTTTATGAAAATTAGTAGTAAATTAGGACTTTTATGGAATATCATATAACAATTTAGGCTATATGAGTTAAAGACCCTATTTTTTAAACTCAATTGAACTTAGCTCAAGTAAACAATATTTAATTAGATCAAAATAATTAATGATCAAATTAAAAACATGTGACATCATTAGAATTGACTAATTTATGTTTTTAATTTTAATTTGGAACACATGTCAATTTTTTTTAATTAGTTCCAATTTAAATTATTTGTATTTTTTAGGAATATTTTTAAAAATAGCAAAATAAATTAAAATATTTACAAGTTATAGCAAAATTTTGGATTCTATCACTGATAGTCTTCTATCACTATAACATATCAATGACTATCAGTGATAGAATTTGCTATAGGTTGTAAATATTTTGTAAAATCTACTATTTTAAAAAACTTTCATACTTTTTATTATTAATTTAGTAAATAACATGACAATTTGTGACGGACTTTAAAATAACGTGGCAATTTATGATTGATCTTGGGGATGTTTTGTAAGTTGTTGTGCAGTATAAAAGAAATATAAATTAAAATTAAAGGCATAAAAGCATATAAAATATGTTTAAAAATATAAACCTAGTAATTAAAGTATTGAAGAGAAGAATAATTAAAGAAAGAAAATAAAAAGGAGGATTGAGGTGGGGGCAGGAGAGACAAAATGTGGAGCCCACTCATAATGGAGTGTGAGATTTCCCGCGTAAAAAGGGAATTAAAAGGAGAAGATCCCTTCAGACAGCCTAAAAGCCCAAATTAAATCTTATTATTATTATTACCTTTGCACTAAACTAATAATTCAATAAACCCTTTACCTTCCCGCAATTTCTGTCCGTGATCTCTGGCTTTTCCGTTCAAACTTATTATTTTTAAAAACCTTCTTTATTCCTCCTCACTCACTCACTCACTCACTCACTATTTTTCTTTTTTCTTTTTTCTTTTTAGTTAACTACTTATCCCAATTCCCACCCTTTTTCTTCCTCCAAATACATGACATCAATTATTCATTGTTAAACATAATCAAGGATTTCTATAACCAACAATACAAACTAAAATAAATAAACCATGTGGAATTTACA
>JBBPDI010000003.1:19838850-19850441 GCA_037974545.1 Cucumis variabilis
ATAAAAAAAAAATGAATAATCATAGCTGTACAATTAATGGCAGACCAATTAGAGAGGAGAAGAAGCAGAGAGTTGAGATTACAAGTACGAGTCAACAGTGATTTTTCTTCACATGAAAATGCTAGTTTAATGATAAAGCTTATTGAAGAACCCATTTAGGGACTTCCTGCAAGACATGAAATTGTAGTGCTAATACGTAGACAATAAACAAATAAATGTAAGGAAAAAAAGAAAACACGTAATTGCACCATCTCCAAAATCTGCAAATGGCTATAATAATCATAATAATGAAATTCTAAATAAAGTTAAGAATATAACAAGAACTTAAAGAAATTATTTAGTTGAAGAAACATAAGTTATGACCTATTCATCAGAACAACTGAGAATTACCTGTTCACACTTTCCAAGTTTATTTTTGTCGCCAGAGTATCCCTTACAAAGTTATGCACAAACAAAACCTTCAATTAATTGATCATAAGTAAAGAACATGGTTTCACATAATATGTAAAAAGAGTAGGATATCCCTTGAATAAGATGAATGATCTAAGAATGACAAAATGAATAAAGGCTAATCCAACATTAGAGCACAAGATTTTCACCTTGAGAAGCTCCATCTCTTCTTTGGTGGGGAAAAATTTGATAAGATTTTTCAGTTGATCTACATCTAATACTGACTCATCCATGGAGAGTATTGCTGCCTGTATTATATAACACATGATGAATTGACAATAGGCTTAGGGACAATCACAGAGAAAAGTGTCTCTAGCTCAGATACATCAAATTTGTGTACACTGAAAAAAATGTTGGAAATTGGTTATTAAAAAGCATAATGAATGTTTAAGTGTAAAGGAACACATTGCATCTAGGCCAAACTATAATTTTTGAATGTGATGATTTCACACTTGAATGAACAAGCAATCTAGATTCATAGGAGAATTTATAATACCTTTCAAACTCTTCACATCTTTGCAATTCTTACCATAAGCTCCCTTGTAGTACCCGAGTTACCTTGCTCAAGTGCAGAGGTTTCAATGATGACCGCTGAGGTCTTACAATAGCCACCCCTATGCCCAATGATCGCAATAACCCACATCCCCTCACTGTAGGTGCTAGTTTCATATCAGTTGAATAACTTACTCCTTTAGCTCCCAAGTGTGGACTCACACCTTGTGAAGGTAGGGACAAAGAAGGAACCATTAGAAGAGGACCAGTTGGGAGGTGATAGTGCTTCACAAATTGGAGATGGCAGGGAAGATGATTCAATACAGGTTGTTGCTGTTAAAGCCGGTTGCCCCTGAGTTAAATGTGGAGGAGATGTCCCCTGAGTTTCTTCCTTTCCAATAGCACATTTAAGATCGATGGAGCTTGAAACGAAGGTGATGGTTGAAGACTGAAAAGAACAGAGAAAGATAAGGTAGGAGATTTGAGTTGTGGAAGGGAAAGAGCCACCACACGAATGTGAGAAGAGAGCCAATGAAGAAGAAGAATCCCAAAAATTAGGTCTCACGCGTTCCCTCTTTTCTTTTCTTTCTTTTTCTTTAATTAATAACGCTTTGAGTTCCGCCCACTTTTCTTTTTTTTTTTTTTAAATTCCTGCGCGCGCCTTTCTTTTTTTTTTTTTTTCTTTAATAGCATTTTATAATATACGTTATTAAAAAATGTTATTGAAAGACTAATTTGTTGTAGTGAGTTGTGGTTATTTTCTTAAGTTTGGATTTTCCCTTAAAAGTGCATTTGGCTAATATGTTGGAAAAGTAATTGGTGGAATTGTTCCTCTAAGGTTGAATTGGTTTCAACTTTAACTTTAGGTAAGTTGATTTACAAGGAGCTTTTGGGTCTTTAGTCAACTAATAATTTTATTAATTAAGTTGTAGAATTTCTTTATCATTGGTTCATTGGAAAGTTTTGATAGTTAAAGGATATTCGTTAGCTAATCTTGAGGTAAGAGATTCTACTACTAGACCTTTGAATTAAACTTTAAGAGTTTGCATGTATTTTTCATTATGCATTGATGTAGCTAAGATGCATAATGTGTTGATGTTGATGACTGATATGTTATGACACATGATATATTAATCATATGATAAGGAAGTTATGATTAATATTCATGTCATGTTATGGTATTTATGATATGCTACATGCTTTAGACGAGACCACTTGCATAATTTCGAGATGTACCTACGAATCGCATGCACGGTTAGGGGATAATTTTACTGTGTATATGGGGTTACTAATACGACTAGTAGGGGTATTCTGATGAGACCACTCACATGATTAGGGGTGTACCTACATATCATAGACATGTTCAAGAGTGTGTACCTACGATCACTTGTATGACTAGAGGTGTTTCTATGGGTCACTCAGTGTGTATCTTGTTGAGATTTATGTCCTAAAAGTTGTAGATTGTAAATATAATCAATTAACCGTTATTAATAAAGTGTTATTATTATAATTTCAATAAATGTTATTGATTATATTATCAGTTTTGTCGTAATAACCCAAATCCAATAAACTAACATCTTAAGTTGTTTAATGAGTCTTGAACAGTATGTAGAGACATACATGGATTAATGTTCAAGATCAACTTAAAGGGTCTATAGTATAGGACTAATACTAGGTACCTTATCCTGGTAACACTATGGATACAACTCACTTTGTATTTGATACAAACGCAATGATCCAACACGTTCATGTAGGTGATATGTGAGTGAGGGTATCCTATGTAACCACTAGATGTAACTCCGTTAACTAGTTAGGTTTCTATTTCATTATGATGACCTAAGTAACTTAGTCTTAATTCTGAGTGCATTATGAACTCTTGTTCGCGATGGATTGTCTTTTGATTTGTACGGGTGAGAGTGTCCAGATTGTTGACTCAATATGCTTATCATTTTGGAGACAAGACAGAGTGTGGAGTTGAAAACATAATCACACATGATGGAATTTACTCCCTCCTTAAATGGTTTCTCCGGGACTTAAACAAAGGGTTCTATCCTCTCTATGGTATGAAAGGATTTTCTGTTTATTGGTTGGACCATAAACAAGTTGTTCATTAGAAGAGCACTAGTATTTAAGGACTAGAGGTAACCTAGGGGTAAAACAATAATTTAACCCAACTGGTCTTACGAACACTCGTGAAAGACTAACTTACTGTTATTAGTCTATATGCATGGACACAAAAATATATCTACATTGAGAAGAGTTCAGTTATGAGTCTTTAGTGGAGTGTACACACAATTAACAAATGTTGATTAATGTGATTAATGAGTTTTGCCAATTAATCTCATATCGTTGTAGCTTTTGAGTTGTAGGTCCATTAGGTCCCATTCCTAGCTCGTAAAGGGTAATGAAATATATTTATCTTGGTTGTAATTTAAAATGTTCAAATTTACTTTGGAAATTAATATAATATATGGTGATACATTATAATATAAAGTTTATATTTTAATAAAACTTTATTATATAAATTGAATTTTTTATATGATACAAAATTAATTTGTAAGAGATAAAATATTTGAATGAGTACAAATATTAATTTAATGTGAATTGGATTCATATTAAAATTATTGGTTATGAGATAAATTTTTATATTTGTATATGATTCAAATTTAATTTAAGTTAAATATAAGATGTTTAAATTAGTTATTAATTAATTGGAGAATTAGTTAATGGTTTAGTTTAATTTTATTTAATGAAATGTGATTTAATTACATTAATTTACAACTATAAAATATTGGAGAGATATTCATTAAATATGATTTAAATAAAATATTAAATATGTAGTTATAACTATGTAGAAGTAAAATAGTTTTTCTTAATTAAGAAAAAGTTAATGTTTTTGCTCTCTACATAAATAGTTTTCTCTCTAAAACTTTTTCATCCCAATTGGTTTCCACAAACTAATCTCATCCTAGAGGATAGAAAGGTCTATGATGGGTGGTGTCCCCAAATTTGGAGATTTAGTAGATTTAAAGACGTCAAACTACGTAAATTTTTCTCTCTGTAATCTATACTTTATTAAAGCATGCTTAATAAGAAAATTAGTTTCTTAATTATTTTTTTACCAATGTATTGGTATTTTGGGATTTCTAAATTAAATTGAGGAATGATTCTGTAAAATCTTCTGATACCAAGGGTTTTTATCACTTAATATCTACGATCACTGGCACTACTAGGGGTGTTCCTACGGGATTGCTCGCACAAAAGGGGTATTATCCCCAATGTGTCCATCCAAACGATGTTCGATAATGATTTCCAGCACATTTTCAATTTCTGATCCTAAACATCATTCACTTCGAACACGTTTCATATACGTTTATTTTGGACCACTTGAACAACTTTTCAATTGACACCATTTTTTGAGTCCACGATGTAAAAGACTTGATGTGCCTGGATTGCAAGAATGACTTTAGGAAACAAAAAACAGGACATGTTGATTGATTTGTAACCTAATTCCATGTATGTCCTATGGTTTTTGTTCTTATATGTGTCAAACTATCTACACTTGAATAGCCAAACACGTCATTCCATTGGATATTGAACGAAAGAGCTTCACCTAATACACCGTAGAAATTGTTTTCGACGTTTCCACTGCCACTGTTTTCAATGACTACCATGATTCCACTGTTTTGTGTTATGCATCGAGAATCTCGCTCTATTGTGTGAATTTTTACTCCATTAACGATGCATCCAATGTAGGACCGAACGTCAAGTGAAGGTCCCATTGCAAATGAGAAGAAAATATGAGAAAGGTTTTCTCTGTCACGCATTTCGATTACCTAAAATTAATGTGTTAATGAATATAGTTCTGAAATAACCCTATACCAATTCTCAAATTCATCCATTGATGTCTTTTGAATAAGTCGGCAACGCTTTGATTCTTTGTGACTACTATAACATACCAAAAACTTAAAGCGCTAGTGAAGTATAGAGTTAAAGATACGTACTTGTGGTACTCCACAATTTCATCTACATACATTGTTCAAGATGTACCAATCTGCAAGGTGTTTCTCTTCTTATGATACAGATCGTGAACTTGTCGCGCCTAATGGTCATACCTTCTACATGATCACTTCAAACTCACCAAGTACCTTATCATCGAGAATGCTATCATTATTTTGTTCATCTCGAGTAAATCAAATTTCAATTCTAGTTAGATATCTCGAACAAAGTACCTTATTCATTCATGACATAAGCTTCATCAGTAGACCCCTCAGAACGTGCTTTTTTTGGACAAACTGTTTCAAAGTGCGTAGACTTCTCTCAATGGGATACATCCAACTATAATTAACCCGACCAATGAATTTTGCTTCGTATGGTAGTGAACGGCAATGTGTACCATTATGCTGAGAAGGCGGGTGGAAATATTTTTTCCAATTTGCAAAGTATAATTATGATATTTGCTTGCAATCGATCCACATCATCTACTCTTGTCGTTCTTGGGCATAAGTCACAGAAAAAACTAATTAGTTCAGTAACAGCCAGGTATAAATTTTTTGGTAAGTATGCTCGATCATCAATAAGTAGAAGTTGATGAACCAGAACATGACAGTTGTGGGTTTTGAGACTTGATATTTTCCCATCTTTGTCATTCACACATTGTGAAATATTAGAAATGAATCCATTGGAAAACTTAACAAATTTCAGGTACTTGCAAAACACAACTCGCTCACTGCTCGTCAACATGTCACTTGTATGGACTTCACCAATCTGTTACTGGCTTCTACTAGGTGTAAATCCTTTCTTATTTGCAAATCTTAAAGGTCCAATCGAGCATTCATGGCTTCCTTCGTCTTTCCATCAATATTCAACAATGTACCGACCAAGTTGGCACAAACATTCTTTTCAATATGCATTACATCCAATTTATGATGTATTAGTAGACTTGGCCAACAAGGAAGTTTGATAAAGATACTTCTCTCTGTCCAATTCAAAGCTCTCTTTCTTTTCTTATCTTTTAGTGTTGAATGTTTACTTATCACTAGAAGTTACAGCAAATCTAGTTGTTCTAAGATATCATGCCCATTAACAACAACTAAAGGAGGCCTATGCTCTACACTTCCAGCATGTATCTTTTATGCCAAACATAGTTATTTGGGAGATAACGTCAGTGTCCTACGAAAGATATTTTTCCTCTTATCCCGAATGACGATCTATCTCCTATTCATATGGGACATGCCTAATACCCTTTCATACTCCACCTGGATAAGTCACCACACGTGGAAAAGTCAATAATCTTCTACAATAAAAAGCTACATACAACTAAAAGAACTAACTAGTAAGAGAATCATACATATGCACACAAAAACTCACTTTTTTAGTTTCACAATCAATGGTTGGAGGTAAACATCAATGGTTGTAAAGAATTAACACTACATGCCACATACTGTACTAGGCATTCATATACCCAAAAGAATTAAACCCATCAAAAGCTAATCTGAAATAAAAATTTCGTGAATATGAAGCAGACTCAGGAAATTCATAATCAAAATGCTTCCATCCCTCTACATCAGTTGGATGTCTCAACACATCCTATGTTTTGACTCGTTTATCCTTATGTCATCTCATGTCAGACGAGCTCTCTTGTGATACAAACAATCGTTGTAATCTTAGTATCCAATGAAAAGTGGCACAATACCTTGTGCAAAATATTTTTCTCTGTTAAAGCTAATCTTTCACCAAGACTCACCACAAGTTGGACAATGTTGCAAATCTCCAAACCCCAAGTCACACAATTTTTGTTTGTCTTCGTAGAATGAACCAGGGATAATGGTACTACACATTGGAGACACAATTTAATATCTCTAACAACATGTCAAAAGACTTGTTACTCCAACCGTTAAGAACCTTTACATGCATCAACATAACCAAAAAGTTCGATGATGAAAATTCCAAATAGCTGGGGTGTAGCTCACTATGTGTTTGGTTTAATAACTCCTGAAATATGTTCTTTGTCTCTTGTTCTACACTACTATTAAACGACATGTCATTCTTCAAACCTTCCTCCATCAATCTGAGCTTGAAAATCATGAAGCATACCCAACATTTCATTGTCTTCAGGAAAAGGTTTACTTACTAGTTCCTTCATAGGGCTAATGCTAGTTCTTTCATCAAATCTTTCTACACCCCTATGCAACCTGTATAGGATGGGGATATTACAATTGTAAATGTCGCTCCACGTTCTCTAATTAGTCCCAATTTGAGTTCATACATCGCTTGAATGGACACCATGTCCGTCCGTCATCATCAACATGATACTTCACAACTTTCACTATTTCTAGGTTTCAACTAAAAAAGCTACCGTAACTGCAGGATAGTCAGAACAACCTAATCACATATAATCACTTAAATCTTTTCAAGCTATCTAACACTTCCAACTAACAAGTTTTAGAAGTTACCTGACATTTCCAATAAATTATAAACCATTAAAGGCTACCATAATTCTAACTAGCACTTAATTCCAACAAACAAAGCATAGTCACAAATAAAAGACTACAGGTTGGGAAGAAAAACTGACCCAACCCAAAATGTGTGGTCTTATGTACTAACTGATTGAACCTGCATTCGGGTCTGGCCGAAGCGGGTTGGGTCAGATCGGGTGTTTTCCTCTCTTCTTCTTTCTTCTTCTTCCTCTCCTTCTTAAAATGTTCTAAATCACTACCACGACGTTTCATATCGAAAATTCCATCTTAAAACGTTTATGGAAGATTAAGAACAATATTAGGAACTTTAAATACAAAAAAAACATTAATAAAACGAAAGAAGATGATGATGAAAAAATAGAGAAATTAAGTGAGAGAACCAATTAAAAGAAAAAGAAACCGTACAGAGAAAAAACAAGTAAAAAAGAAGAGATTGAACTTCATCAAAAGCTTGGGTAAAATCGTATAGAGGCTACTATAAAATTGTCAAATACCTTAAAAGCTTCAATCGACGCTGGAGGCTATTGTAAAAATGAAACCCATGTCAGAGGCTACCATAAAAATGGAACCCACGCCGGAGGCTCTAGTAAAAATGAAACCCACGTTAGACAAAAGAAGGAGAACAAATGAAGGAGAATGAAGATGAACGAAGGATAGGAAACCCACAAACATGAAGTACAAATGACGACTTCCAAGTTTTCAACAATCATAATAAACGATGGTAGACCGATTTCTTTAATTTTAACCTATCCAGGTGAACCACCAACCAAATCAAACCGATTCAGTATGGTTCAATTCAGTACTATTATTTTTTTAAACCAATAATTTAAACCCTAACCTATTACAAATTCCAATATTCCATTTATACCTAAAATTTAATTATTCATAAACGATTCATATACACTTTAATTCATAAACTTCCATCAATTTCAATATACAATCTATACATACAATTTAATGCGACAGCGACGATAATGACAATCTATATACAATCTACAATCTATACATACAATCTATAATCTATATATACAATATACAATCTATACTTTATTCATGCAAAAAAATTCAATATAAATCATACATTTATTTTTGAAGAAAAATATGTAACTTTACCAGAATATTGAAACGGCAGCGTAATGCAATAACAAAAGGAGGACAGCGGGCAACAGAACACGACGGTGGCAGGCAAGGAGACGACAAACGACAACGACAACTCTCTCTCTCGTGTTCTCTAACTTTTTCTCTTTTCTCTTTCGTTGTGTTATGTGTTCTATGAACACAGAACACTTGTTAACAGTAGCCTGAAAACGTCGCGAGAACTCCCTAATTTCAATTTTATAAGTGAAAACATCGGGATTACTTAGGCTCAATCCTAACATTTCACTTATGACGTTGGAGAAAATTTTTGAAAAATTATTCAAACTTTATAGTTTCTCCAGACGTGGTCAACCTTTACGCCAGCCATGAGTCTGACCAATCCCGATGTCTCACTTATGGCGTCAGGAAAAGGTTGAAATAATTATTTAAAGGTTAAATTTTTTCTGACGTGGTCAACGTTAATGTCGGTATAGTCTGGCCAATTTCTGACGCCATGCACATAAACGTCAGGGAAATAATAAATTTAAATAATAATTTTCATTTTCCCTGACGTGTACTTTTACTGCAACGGGAAAAACATATATTATTATTTAAACGAAACACTTCCCCAACTTCTTCGTGCATTGCATCGGGGAAGTGTTGTGATGTCTCGATGTCTTCAACACTGTGTCGGGTCAGAGAACTACTGCAGACACAGAATTTACGGCGTCAGAGTAAGCTTTGTTTTCCAACTTTGGCTATTTCGACGAGTTTTTTGTGCATCGAAATAGCTCCGTTTTCTTGTAGTGTAACAGTATCTATCAGTTATTGCATTAGAAGGATATTGTTGATAACAACTATAATCCATATCAATATAAGAATATTTCTATATAAGTGATATCTCCTTGGTAAACATATTAATTTTGAATTGGTGGGGTTTAATTAGACTATCAATGGATTTTTTTTTATAGCTACTATCAATGATTTTTTTTTTTTTTTTTTGCTATCAATAGTGATATCTATTAGTTATTGCAACAGAATGATATCATTGTTGGTATCTATAAATTAATAAATATCCCTAATAGGCTACTATGTATGAATGATATCAAGGTAGTGCTATTATAAAGTGATTTTGTCGTTGTTTGTTTTAGTATAAATGGATAAAGAGAAGAGACCATAATAGTATGCTACCAGTAATAGCTTTGAATCACTAGTAACATAATATTCACAGCTTCTATTGCTAATAGTATAAATAAGATTGATATAGTTGCAACTTTTGTTGAAATAAATTATTGATTTCAGGTTATGCTATCAACATTTATATCATTTAGAAATTCAAAGTTCAAGTTATCAGTGATAAATTTATGAAAAACATATTGACATATTAGACATGATTTCATTGATAGAAGTAATCAGTGATAGAAGTCATAACTAATAACATGAGAGAAAGGAAACTGAATAGCAAAATTGACACTTTTAAAAACATTTCATCTAATCGATCAAAAACTGTCATTTTTGTAAATCTTGTTCCATTGCGTTAGAAAAGTTATATTTATTTTCTAATTTGTGCCAGAAAATGGTAAGTTTAAGAAATACACACATTCTTGTTATTTGTAATTTAACCTATCTAATTGGGTTTCTAATGGTGAAAGTCCAAATATATTGATCATATTATTAAATTTAGAGACAATTTTAGAAATACTAATTAAGTATAGATTTTGATAAATTTTATTATATTTGTAAATTTTTTAAAATATTTGCTATATAGTTGATTATTTTGAACCTAATTGTTTTTTTTTTTTTTTTGCAATTATTCGTTAAATTTACTATAGGCCAATAACTTCGAGTTGAGTATATTTAATTAGCCGCACACATCCTTTTGCTCATTAACAGAAAACTATATAATAATATAAGTTCAACTTGGTGTAGGAAAAATCGAAACGCACAACTAACCAAACGTCAAACCACAATTATTTATATCTTCTTATTAATATTCATTAATTAATTGCATATTCCCATCATATCATATATGATCATATTATAACCTCTACTACTTATTGAACTGATAACAAACTTTTCTAATCTCCCCTTGTGAGCCAGTCTTAACACCAATGCTACTCAACTTAACCATAGCTTTCTTGAACTCATAGCTAAATCTAAGGCCCAACAATCCCCTTAAGTTTCCACCATATCTTTTCACAATGTCTCTGGTTGAAGGGTGGCTCCAAAGTCTTTGGTCTGACTCCAAAACCCCATTTCCATTCATCAAGTTCTTGTAAAAGCTGTTGTCAAATTTCAATTGGCTGTCTTTGTCCATGGCCACTCCTCTGAATGGATCTCCATCTAAAGGACAAATAGTTCTCAGTTCAGTCAAAAACGATGGGCTTATGGTTGGGTCTGGATTCCCTGTGCTTGTGAAGTTTTGTAGACGGTAACTGAATAGTTGGCAATCCGTTCGTCCGATCGTATGACCACCTGCCATCAACGAATCGTGTTAAACTACTACTGAATCCAACAATTTAAATATATATATATATATATATATATATATATATATATATATACACACACACATATATATATGCTTGTTGGCTGCTCTAACTTTTTGGTAGAAAGTATATGAGTCCCAACCTTTTTTCTAAGTTCCGATCCCGATAAAGAAAAGGTAAAATTTATAACAAAGTTTTCGTGTTGTTGATTGCTAGGTGTAGTGCTTCTTCTGCTACCTATTTTTACTAGTGAATATTTTGACTAGTGGAGTAGGGTTGACTTAATCCATAAGTTAGACCTTTCGCTTAATACTAGAATCGACAATGAAAGCATCTGAGGTTACATTAATCGGGGATAGACGACAGAAGGAATTTTTTTCTTTTCAAAAAGTCAATCTACCTACCACCACCGTCGCTTTCATCAGCGTACCAAGAACCAGCGAGTTAATCTCCAGTTAATGGCGGTGTAGGTCCGAAGACCGGGTCGACCAGGGCCACCCAACTCCGTAGAGAGGGGCTCATGAACGGGTACCTACAATTGATGCCGTGTAGTACAATGTCCCAATCTGCTGGCAACGCTGGGATTCACTGTCTTTTTCGAGAT
>JBBPDI010000003.1:19856298-19877162 GCA_037974545.1 Cucumis variabilis
TGTATATATGTTGGGTTTTTAGGTGTTGAATTCTATAGCTAGAAATGTTATTAGTTTTCCATGGAAGTGTGAAAGTGCATGCTGGTTTTGTAGATGTTGATCTTCTACCTTGCAGGTGAAATAGAAGTAGTATATAAGGTTAGGCATGGAGTGGTAGGCAGCTAGCAAGCAAGCGTGCAACAAAGACGAACATTTCATGTCGTAATTCGTGACAAATATTGTCGGTTTCGACACCATAAAAAATGGACAATAATGCCCTTAATTAAAAAAAAATTAAAAAAAAAACAAACAGGGTTTTGATGTCATTTTAAAACAAACATTAAAGATACTCATTGATGTCGGTTTTTAAAACGACATCAAAGGCAAACCGACACTAAAGGTCAACAATAACATCATGAAAAATGTCGGTTTAAAACTGACATCAGTGGTCATTAATGTCGTTTATAAACCGACATTAATGATGCCTTTGATATCGTTTTTAAACCGACATCAAAGCAAAAATGACATTAAAGGGCTTTAATAACGGTAGCATAGATGTTGGTTCTAAACCGACACTAAAGGCCATTAATGTCTGTTTTTAATTGACATTAAAGGATAAATTTCTTCTAGTGATTATGAATTGTTTATCTCATCCATTATCTTGTATTCAATGTTGCTAATGGGATCAACCTATAAATAAATAAGAAAAAGGTAATCAGTACAGACAAGTATTCAAGTATATAAAAGAAAACACTTTTAAAACACTCTTAAGAATAAATTTAAAAGGAGATTATATAAGAAACTCATAATCAAAATATCACTAAAATCGGTAAGAAACACGTAATGAAATTAACTATCAAATAGTGATAAAAAAAATATATTTATATCTCTGATTATCTTAGATACACAAAGATAGAAATATAATCTTTATCACAAAACAATAAAAAATAAACAATAGACTTATATCTTTGTTAGGGGTGTAATCGGGTTGGGTTGGATTAGGTTGAGAGACATTCTTAACTAACCCATATTTTCGGGTTATTTGAGTTGACAACTCCAATAACCCAAATTAAGTTTTCAACCCAATTCGTGAAATATGGGTTAGGTTGTCGAGTTGTATTGTTTTTTTTTTCGTTCCTAATTTCTAATGTTTGTAAAGTTCAGAATTGTTTCTTCTAAAAAAAAGTTCAAAATTGTTGTACATTCAAATTTCAAACATACATAATTTAAAATTTCATATATTTAAATTCAAATTTTGAAGAATTCATAAATTCTAAGTTATAAACATAAATAAATTGAAAGTTCTTAAACATACATAAATTCTAAATTCAAAGTTTGAAGCATTCATAAATTCAAAGTTACAAATATAAATAAATTCAAAGTTCTTAAACATACATAAATTCAAAGTTCTTAAACATATACGTAAATCCAAACATTAGTACAATTTAATGATAAAGGAATAAGAAAGTTCAACGTAAGAGAAGCCAACTATAAAGTTCAAGTCCATTAAAGCATCCCAAACATTCAAATTTTTCCTCAAAATTTAAAAATCATACCAAATAGTTTAAATATATAAAATAAACAAAATAACGGAAATACAAGTATTCAAACTACTACAAATTTGACCTTCTTTGATGTACAAACCTCGTCAAAAAATGTCTACCTTGATGGTCTTTGTCCATCAAGTAGGCAGACATCAACAAAGTCCGATCATCAAGAAAACTCAAAATATGTAATCAAAAATTCTTTCTTGATGGTATTGGCCATCAAAAAAGGGAATTTCGATGTTTTTTGCCCATCAAGAAAGCTAAAAAGTCCATCACGAAAACCAATTTACTTTTATGGTTAATTTTTCAACCCTCCAACTCGAGACCTAACCCAACCCGAAAAAAATCAATTTTTTCAACTCAACCCAACCTATATTTTAATCTAACTAAATCCAAGGCACATAATATGGGTTGGATAATCCGGGTTATTGATCTTACACTCCTAATCTTTGTCTATCACAAAACAAAGAGATAGACAAAGAATAGAATTCTATTTTTGTCAATGTAGGTAGGGATCTATTTATGTCTTTTGATGTTCAAAACATTATTGGCTTTTCAAATTAAGGATAGAGAGTAAGTTGATTGCTTTCAGTTATTGGGAGAAAGAGGGTTCCTCAGAATATGAAAATTAACTGAATCTATATATTTTATTAGAGTAAGAGAAAGAGAGACAGAATAAGAAGACAATTGTGTAGAATAAGAAGAAGAAATTCAGAATTATTGAAAAGAATAACAATAAGAAAAATAAGAATCACTAATTAGAAGAAAAGAATAATCGGAACAATAAGAAGAAGAATCGGAAAGAAGAAAAAGTAGAAGAATAAAAGAAACAAAACAGTTCAAGAAAACAATGATTTGAGAGGAGAGGAAGAAGAACTAAAAGAAAAAGAAAACGAAGAAAAGTACCCAGAGTAGAATGGCAAGATGGAGGAGGAGAGAAGGAGAGATCGGTTAGAGTGGAGTCCGGTAAAGGAAGAGACGAATGAGAGACGTGTAGGAAGAAATGCCATAAGAGGAGGAAGATGAAGGAGGAGATGAAAATTGAACGAAGAAGGAAGAAATCTGCAATCTTCGACCACCAGAATTTCAAATATGGGAAAGAGTAATATGATAATTTTTTTGAAGGAAACCTATTTATAAATAGGGTTTGTGTCACTCTATTTTTTAAATTGTAAAAAGTAGCAAATTTAAAAGTGAATAGTCCTATAATAACCTTTTTATAGTCCTTTGATAATTCTCTGATATCTGTCTAAGAGAGGCTATGAACTGTTATTTTTTAAAAAAATTGTCATATGATACAATTTTTTTTTAATGTTATCATGAGCTTTCTTTTTCTATTAAATAGTTCGAAATTTTTTCAATTTTTGACAATTACACATTTATGTTTTTTTAAAAACATAACAAAATGATAAAATATTTACACTGCATAGAAAAAATTTTAAAACAAAAAAATGTCACAGATTCACAATGAAAAATACCAAAAATGTCTCAGTCAATATGTGATTAATTGACCACTCGTGCGTGCAATAGATTTGGTACACGATCTTGGCTAACATTTAGATTTGGCTACCAAAATCTAAACGATTTTTGTCAAAATTCTTGTGGCTACATGATCGTTTAGATTTAGCTAACAATCGTGTACAACGCTATCCAAATCTAAACGACCGTGTACATTTGGCTACCCAAATCTAAACGATTTTATTACATAAACCGTAAATAAAAAAATTATAGAAGAGAAGAAAAAAATAAAAATAAAGAGCAAACCTGAAATATTTTTTTAAAAAAATATCTACTTTAAAGGCTTTTTAATTTTATTACATAGACAATAAATATTTTGGTGATTTATTATATTTATGAAAATTAACCTTAAATTTATTTATTTATATTTATTTATATATATGTCTTTTTTTATAAATATCCACCCAAATCAATCTTTTACGTGATCCTTTAAAAAATATAACATAGTGACAAAATATAAAAGAACAATTTCAAAAATGGAAGAAACCTACAGATCCACAATAGAAAATACTTAAAATGCTCCCAAGATTAATTGGTCACTAGCACGTGTAATATATTTTATACACCATCGTTTAGATTTGACTATTTTTTTATACACGATCGTTTAGATTTTTTCAATTTTCTTTGGTACATGATAATTTAGATTTGTCTACCCAAATCTAAATGATCATGTACCAATATCTTAACGATTTTTTTAAAATCTTTTATATTTGGTACACGATCTTGAACAGCCAAATAATAGTTTGAAAAAATAAAAGAAAAATAGATATTTTATATTTGGTAAATGATCTTGAACAAAATAACGATTCGAAAAAAAATAAAAGAAAAATTGCAGAAGAAGAAGAGAAACGAACGATGGAAAGGAAAAGAAAAATTACAGAATAAAGAAAATGGAAAGAAAAGGCAAACCTAGAATATTTTTAAAAAAATGACTGACTTCATGGGCTTTTTGATTTTGTTACACAGGTAGTAAATATCTAGGTCATTTTTAAAAATAGCAAAATAAATTAAAATATTTACAAGCTATAGCAAAATTTTGGATTCTATCACTGATAGTCTTCTATCACTATAACATATCAATGATTATCAGTGATAGAATTTGTTATAGGTTGTAAATAATTTGTCAAATTTACTATTTTTGAAAATTCTCCTTAATTTATTTTGTTATTTTAAAAAATGCCCCAAAATTAACCTTAAATTTTTTTAATACTTTTTTTTTTTTTTTTGTTATAAACATCCATTCAAATCAATTTTTTATGTGTATTTTGATCCACGTCCCCACAAAAGTAAGAGTTGGTCATTTTTGTCAACATCCCCATTCGAAACTTGGATAAGAAAATAAGAAGTAAAATGTTAAAAACAGAATAATAATAGTAAAAAATAAAATAATCATAAAATTTGATTGTTTGTTAAAGGATAAAAAGGCCAAAAATTTTGAAATAGAATGTTTGTGTCATGGTGTTTGACATCGTGCGTATGCGTGTTGGGATTTAATAGTAGATGGACAGGTGGTTGAGGAATAGTTGATTATGAGTGGAGAAAGAGAGGAAAGAAAAGGGAATCAAGTTTGATTTCATAAACTTCAAAAGAGGAAGCAAATTAAAATCTTGGGATGAGGATCAAAAGTATAGGAGATTGTTGAAGAAGGAAAAGTTTACAGAAATGATGGGTGAAGATTATTACATATATATGTGGTAAGTTTTCTGGTGAAATTAAGAATGGGGAGTGATGAGGCTTTAAAAGATAACCTCGTGGGTTTATATTCAATTAAATTTGTGTTGGATGTTTTGTCGTAGAGTGCCCTAAATCCTTATAGTTGGGTTGAGAAAGTATGTTTAGGTCCTGAATAAGAGCTTTGATTTTCCACGACTCAATATTAGAAGAAATGAAGAATTCGGACATATATTAGCTTGCAATAGTATATACAAGAAAAAAGAATCTTAGAACATTTAGGTGGTCAAATGATATGCATTGCATTGCATTGTAGGGGAATCATAGATGGTGGTGGGAAAAGTAGTAGGCTACAAGGATCGGAATTTAAACTGAAAGCATCACGGATAAATAGAATGTAGTTGAATGAAGAAATGGTTAAAGAAACAAAGTATACAAAAGAGAGGCAACAAATTACGAAGATGACCAAATGAATTGATAGGATGGATAGTAGCACTTGGAATCCAGATGCTTAGAAATGAACCAGACAAGACTTACGGAATCCAACGATTGAGGATGAGATTTGAGGAAGCAATAAGAATTGAAAGGAGTCTTTTAGAAAGGAAACCTCGAGATGAAAAAGAATTTGTTGATGGAGTAGTTAAGCATGGAATGTTGAAACCAAAGTTCCATTGGGAAATCAAGTTTTAAAATGGATTCAAGGCAGGCATACAAAGTTAGGTAAAAGTAGTTCATTGTTAGTGGAGCAAAATGAATGTGATGAAGGGAGTTTTTGAATGTGGAAATTGTGGAAAGGCACATGAAGGTCAATTTTTTAAGGGAACAAACATTTGGTATGATGTGGTCAATGGGGCCATATGAAGAGAGAGAATGTCCATCCATGTTTGTTCAAACAAGGCAGAGACAAGTTGGAAGACATGGCACTTAGAAAAAAACATTATGTTCGTTGTAATCAAATAGAAAGATCAACAAATGTTTATCAATTGCTACAATCTATGTTGAGTGTGAATTGAATTTGAGGAATAAAATAACTTGTAAGAACCTACCTGTTTCTTTTTCTCCCTTGGTGAAAGTAAAATAAAATATAATATAATTTTGGTTAGGGGTATAAAGGAAAAATGAGAAATGTAGTTAAATACTATGAAAAGGAAAAAAGAACCAACCAAAACTTTGAATTTGATCCACACATGAATTTTGTTTTTGTATAATAAATTTCTAATGTTGCAATAACAAATTTAAAGTCCTAGAATATATTTGTAACTTATCGTATGCAAGTTTAATAAGATTGGTTACATCATCAAATAATTTTGATGATTTATTTATTTTACATTTAAGGACTAAATTTTTATATAATTGTTACAAAATTGAATTGAACACTACATAAAAAACAACAAAATGTTTTTTTAAAAAAAATAAAAAATTAACAATTGAAACTAACAAGTGAAAAAAAGAATAATCAACTGTGGAAGTATAACGAAAAATTTAAAAAAAAAAAAAAATGGTCGTCCAGATGTCAATCTTCGTGGTCGAAATGATAATTATCGTAAATATGAAATAATAGTTGCCTACAAGGCACAGCAGCGCGGAGCTTGATGCAAGCCAAGAAAGCACCTGATAATTTGCGGTGAAGGCTATAGGCTTCGTCAGGGGGCGGAGTTAGCCTATGTCGTAACATGGTTCCACTAAGATTTGTAATACTGTGGGTGATAGTTGAAGCTTGAAAATCATACACACCAGCCTTTGAAAATGGCAATCCCACAACAAAACCTGCTTGAACATGAGCATCCAACATCACCTCTGATTCCTTTCCTGTTAGAAATCCCAGTCTCGTCGACATTTCAATAACTGCATCTCTATCGCCATTTGCACATGCAACGACCTAGTTGTAAATATAATACATTCAGGAAGTGTTTGTAGGTACATACGTAACATCAAATACTGTTTAATGGAATTGCTAGCCCTATAATTACTCCAACCTTATAACTCCTCTATAAGGCAACACGAACATTTTACAATTCATACATCCACCTACCTAACTAACCCTGGTGAAACCCATCACTATCTAGATAACATTGAACCCCAAGTTCACAAATATGCAGAAGCAAACCGATTGAATGACTAAACTTACTGTGAATGTCAAACAATAGATCGTGAAATCAAATGCTAATATCTCAAATTTAAAAGACCGATAGAACACCAAGTAGGCGTATTCTAATTTGATTGAAAATACTTCAAAGATTACAAAGAAGAAATGATGAATTATCAATTCTGAGTTATGAACCAAAAGTAAAAACTAGCTTCTCTCCCTTTCCTCTCTCTCAAGGAAACTTGCAGAAACCACTCACAAAATAACTGATCTCCCCTCCTCTCGCTTACCCTCCCTTTATTTATAATAAGTTGTAACCACCTTAGTAGCCACACTTACACAATAACTACTAGTAACTTCCTATCTTAGCCAATTATCCTTATATTAATCTAGGTATCTAACATAGACATTTGTGGAATGTTAAGAGCTCATGATCTTAGAAGGAAACTGTGCACCAAAAATTACAAGTGTACAGTAGAAGAAAATAAATCCCAGCTGAACTCATAGCAAAAAAATTACCATTCTTAAGTAGTTGTCCACAAATTTCTTTGGATAATCACGAGCTGCTCCAAAGTCGATCAGATTAATTGTTTTGTTGGCTTCATCATACAAAAAATTACCCCAGTTGGGGTCGGTCTGAAACAGTCAACAAATAAAATCAAATTGGAACAAGAAAAATAATTGAGCACGAAAGAAACTTGACCCAGAAAAATGTAGTGTAAAACATACGATATGTTCCCACAAGAAAAAAGACACAATGAGAATGAACCATAAAAAAACATTAAGTAGAGATATTGCATTGTTCCCTAAGCTTTCTATGAGCAAAATTTAACCAATAATCATTTGTAGAGTATAAAAAACATTAAGTAGAGATATTGCATTGTTCCCTAAGCTTTCTATGAGCAAAATTTAACCAATAATCATTTGTAGCCTTGTAGGGTTCTTCGCTCGTAGAGCATTTGACTGCATGTGCAGTGGTAAGAAGTATATTAGAAATGTTGTTTAAAATCAGATCAAAATGGGAAGAGCATCCCCACACATGGAATGCTGATACTTCATCGTCAATTTGTCAAGCCTTAAACCAATGCTTGTAGTCGGTCGAGTCTTCAATGGAAGAAAGAAAAATGGGTATCCTTGATATCTAAAGGGTCGCGGGACAACTAACCATCAAGCGCAAAACAACCCAAGAGTCGATATAGTTGTTCCGGACATTCAAGAACAACAAGAAGATCAGCAACTCTTTGCAAGACTCGCAAGAAACTAGCCTCTTTAATCACACACGAAGTTCCACTTTCTTGGCTTAGTCCAACTGCAGTTCCAACACTCATAAGAATGGGTCTCAGCGCCTCTATGTTTTCAGCCATTTGGAAAAATCCCAAAAAGGTTAAGTTCTGTGTCTGAAAGGTTATTTAGGGTCCTGTGAACACCCTATATCAGCCCAAGAAAGTGGCCTTCCTTGAAAGGCCATTTTTATTGTATGACCTTTGTCAGAAAGGACGAATAAAATCCGAACTATCTACTTTGAAGTTGCAACTTTGCACATTTTGGGTAGAGTTCATGTGCAGTTCATTTATTTTGGTTTTTGCTCTCCAGCTGGTCTATTATAGAATCACCGTTGATACAAACAATCATGGTTTGGCCTAGTGCTAAAAGAGAAGACAGTCTCAATAACTAACTAAGAGGTCATGGGTTCAATCAAAGGTGACCACCTACCTAGGAATTAATTTCCTAAAGTTTTCTTGATGCTCGAATATTGTATAATCAAGTAGGTTGTCCCATGAGATTTGTCGAGATGTATGTAAGCTGGCCTAGACACTCACGGATATAAAAAAAAGAAACACACTTGATATGAGCAAGGAATTTCTTCTTCATACAGTCTGCAAGAATGTTCCCGGGAGGTAACCTCCAATGTTCAACGATTACAAGGAAAACAAAGCACAATGCATAAACAAACATAAAAAGAAAGAAAATACTCAGGCTCATTTGAGAGGGTCTGTCTTTCTCTACAAGCTTCTGCTCCTTGCCAATTTCTTCCCAAAAACTCCCTATACCCGAAACCCCATGACAAACCCTTGCAAGGTCCCCATGACCATAAGTAATCGACTCACACACTTCATTCCACAACTGCCTGGGAGGAAGTTCCTCTTTTACCCCTCCATAATTAAGTGTGCTTAATAGGAGATGCATGTTGTTTATATCACCTCTCTCGACTTAATCTTGACTTAGCTAACTTTCTTCCTGTAGACCTTATAGTGCTGAATTCGGAAATGTGGTCACCTACATTGGAGAACTTTGTCAAGAGATCAAAGACATCTCAAAATGCAGATGCTCAAGAATAGTCTAAAAAATTTAATGTAGGTGATTTCATGAAAGTTCACTTATGCAAATCTCATGTACCAGCCGGCCATCACACCAAAATGTACAAACAACAGATCGGGCCCTTTCCTATTTCTGAGAGGATTGTTGGCAATGCATATCACATCAATCTTTCAGCTTCCTTGTGCATTAGCCATATATTCAATCTTGCAAACATTTCTCCTCATCATGCATCCAAAACACGGAGTTTTCTCTTGGGAGGAAGGGTCTAATGTAGAACATCCTTGGTTAGTATTGAGTACTACTCATCTTTTTTTCTTTAAGATTCTTGGAAATTGTCCAACGTGCACTCATTTAAATGTTTCATCCTTGCAACTCTTGTTACTACGAGCTTTTGTAATCCACCTTGGTTGGTTTGGGAGTGGTTTCCTTCAATTTTGTATTATTTCAGTTATCAACGAATTCTCTAGTACTTCTTAAATTTTGAAAAAAAAAATTTAATAAAATAATTGTCGTGCTAATTTTTTGTAGTATTCACAGGCTTGTAGTAATATAGTTAACACAAGATAAACAAAAACATTAGAAAACTAAAAGAAAAAATATATTGCGTTGCCAATTGCACATAAACTTGAACAACTTGCCTGCATGAAGCGGAAAACAAATAATTCAAGCAACGTGAGTTCCAGCAACTTTTTGCCAACATAATTACGAGTTTCCTGGTCTAACAATGCTACTCTATCAATAGGAACCCCTGGGGCAAACAAAACACCAATTCAAAGTTAAAATATAACTTTATAGAGGAAAGAAAACATACTGCAAATGACAGGCATCTAGAACCAAAAACAATTATTTATCGCTGTTTTATATGGAGAAACGATATAACTAACATTCCTTCGAAACTGAACAAACGGTCAGACCATAAAAATATAAATAGAATCAGATTCTTCATTTGACTAATTTAGCTCCTACCTACCACATGGAGAAATAACAATGCACTACTCATTGAAACCATACACATTTCATAAAGAAGTGATAAATTAATGTTCTGGTTGATAATTCACCCATTTGACAAACTATCTTTGAGGAATTGTTCTTAGCATTTCATGCTAATACCTTGGGATAGTACATACATGAAAAGAACACAACCTTCAGTCAAGAGGGCAAAAACATAAAAGGCATGAAAGAGAAGAGTCCTTATCTCTACCCCTCCGTAGAAAACTGATAATTCTATATAATATATTGAATACATCCAAGTACATAATAATCAATTACATTGGTGAATAAATACCAAAATACTAATAAAGGAAAAATACAAATATGGAAAATAAAATACAAATAAACTCAGTAAACTTTAAATTCCTTTAATAAAAACCAGAATTTGTTCAACCTTCACAATGTAAAAGGAAATTAACCATTTCTGTTAGAGGATGGCAAACTATGATGGTGTGCTTACATCATACCATTCGCAAGAATTATTCATATAGGAAAATATAGAATGATTTCAAAATCATAGTTATAAAATAATTACATGCATATAGAAAACTAAAAGTAAGAAAATAGATAATACTTAAGCAAACAAGCTTAGAGGAAAATATTCGAGTACCATAAATAAGCTTAGAACATATGTATGTAAGCAAACAAGCTTAGACGAAAATATACGAGTACCAGAATTAAGCTTAGAACATATGTATATAAGCAAACAAGCTTAAAGGAAAATCTGGGTACCAGAAATAAGTTCCGTAGTCAAAACTCTTTTGCTTGATAGATCATCCACAACCAACGGAACATAGAAACCTTGAGAGTTAAATAACAAATCACGGAAATGTTTCTGATTTGTAGCCTCCAACACATAGTCGCATTCACGAGATAACTCGTCTTTTGCCACCTAGTAGTATACCAACACCGAGATCAACAGACATTTTTTTTTTTCTATAAAAGTTGTCAGGAATATGAACCTTGAAAATAAATGAATTATTAGATAATAATGAAGCATATTGCACCATCAACTAACATAAGGGTTTTAATGATCTCAAAAGGTTTAAGGAAATTATTATAGTTGAGTTTAATACATGAACTCTGCTCGAAAAGATTTATGGAAATAATTGTCGAGTTTAATACATAAAACTCTACTCCAAAACTATAATTTCAATAGCTAAAGTGAGCTTAGCTCAACAATAATTGGCATGACCTCCCATTCTGGAGGTAAGAGGTTCAAATGTCCGAACCCCAAATTGTTGTATTAAAAAAATAGTATCGAAAAAAAGTACAAGTCCAAAACTTTAATAAAATAGGGTTATCAGGTTTAAGGCATCATGAGCTGTAGGAGGTTATTAGGTTTGACGTTTCTTTATCAGTTGGGCTTTATTCACTTAGATTGGAGTCCTTTCCCATTGTTTAATGATCTTTTTTCTTGTGCATTTTATCACTTCTCTCAGTGAAAGTTTGCTTTCTTGTAAAAGAAAATTTTAGAAACGACAAGCAACTAAATTATATGTGATCTTAAAAAGGATGCACAACTAAATTACATGCACACACAAAAACAACAAGTTACAAAAGAGAAGAGATAGAAGTTTGGCCCATATCAAAGAAAATTTAGAAAGGAAATCCATTACAGTTTCCAATTTCCCATACATCAAACGGGTTGGTTGTTTCGCTTTCTCTCTTGTAATATTACTATGTGGATATTCTCCTTGGTGTCCACAATATTATTTCCTTATGGGGATTGTTGGTCTGTCTTCTATATAAGAAAACCTTATTGGGGTTGTGTTTGGTTCTGGCGGGAAATATGTGGTTGAGATAGCAAAGATGCTCAAGGAAAAACTCCATATCATAAGAGGGCAGCCTAGAAGACTTCATCAACCAAATGAGCGAGCGTTGGTAGCCATCGTTGCCAAGTTGGAGGGCTTATCCTCCAAGATGGCCATCAATGTCGGGATATTGAAGAAAAAACTTGAGATGACACGTAGCGAACTTTCTTTATTAAAAAGGGTATCGGCAAACTCGTCTTCTAAGACGAATGCTAGTTCCAAAGTAAAGATACCAAAACTTTTGTCATTCAAAGGTTTGAGAGATAAAGGAAATCGAAAATTTCCTATGGGACACCAAAGAATACTTGAAGATCCAAGGGATAGACATGGAGGCATGGGCTCACATTGCCACCATGTCCCTCAGCAAACGCCAAATCATGGTGGTATACTTGAGCACAAGTTGGTATTGATTTATGCCATAATATTTGGTTTTATTTGGTTTAATTTGTTTTAGCTATTCTGAAGGATTTTTTCCTTTATATCTATATTTCCCTTATTTCATTAAGGATGTATTTTATTTAATTTAGGGTTTTGTACCATTGTAATAATGATAAGAAAATGAGAAATATTCACCTGGCATCAGAGCATCAAACAAAAAAATACTAACCCTACACCAACCTCTTCCGCTTCTGCCATCGTCTACCTACCCTAGTGCTCGTCATCTTTGAATTCAGGTCTGGTAACCGACGCCTTCTTTTTTTCTTTAGATCTGATCGTTAACAATTTTTTTCCAGATCTGACCGTCAAAAAAATCTTGTTGTCGACCTTTTTTCAGATCTGGTCGTTGCTAATCTTGAATCCAGTCTTCCATTGTCGTCATCAGCGCTTTTGGTCCTCCATTCACGCGTCCGTGGGGATTTTTCTTTGGAGACTGTCGATTGAGTCTGTTTTTCAGTGAGGCAGCTGCTGTCTCTGTGAGTTAATTTTGTTCTAACTCCCCTTATGGTTAGTGGTCCTGTTTAGAATCAGTACCACACATGTCTGACAAAAAGTCATCAATGACCAAAGTTTCCGACAACTGTCAACTTCCCAATGTTCAAATCACCTAAGACAGATCCGTTGTTTGCTACTTGAGATGCTGAGAATTTCATGGTCATAACGTGGTTGGTCAATTCCATGACTGAGGAAATATGTTCTAACTACATGTGTGGTGTTACTCTCCTGCAAAGGACTTATGGGACAATGTCAACCAAATGTATTCACATCTTGACAAACAATCACGAGTGTTGAACTTGAATCTCAAAGTTAGGTGATATCCGACAAGTAAGAGATACAGTTACACAATATTTTCACAAGTTGACAAGAATTTAGCAAGACTTAGGTCTATTTGACAGTTACGAATGGGAATCAACTAATGATAAAGCACTTCTTCTGGTAGATAGCAGCTGTGTTTACAAATTTCTCACTGGCCTCAATGATGAATTCGATGAAGTTAGAAGTAGAGTTCACAACATGCCGAAAGAACAACTGTGTTGTCAACTCAGCATTACACTGCTTGGTCGTGAAGATGAAGGTGACAAACTTCAAAAACCGGTCATTGATAATCAAGATGGCCTCAAGATCGCCCCCTTTTGGGAGATATGTAATGAAGTCCATGGACACACTCTCCCATGGTCTAGTCAAAACAGGAAAGGGTTCGAGAAACTTAGCAACTCTCGCTTTCTTGACCTTATCTTGCTGACAGACGAGGCATGTGATGTAGAACATCCTCCTTTCTTGATGTTTCTTTAAGTTCTTTAGTATTTCTAACTAATTCTTGAGTATCTTGAATTACATTCTTGTATTTTAAGATTCGTTATGCTTTAGTTAAAACTTGTGTATCTTGAGTTACTAATCTAGTATCTTGAGTTAGTCATAAGTAAACTAACTCAACTCCAAGTTAGTTCTAAAACAACTAACTTCTAACAACTCTTGTAAACTTCTAGCCTATAAAAAGGTTTCTCCTCTCATTAATAAAAGATATCTAAAGTATTACTCATAAAAAATTCTAAGCATTGCTTTACTGCATCAATTGGTATCAGAGCGTGATCCTAGCTCACCCTTCCCTCAAAAACTTGGATTTTAACACTCACAACCATGGATGTGGAAGCCTACTTTAACCAACACTTGCAGTTGGTAGAACAACCTTTAGAAGAAGCAATCCAACTCCCAAGGAACCCAATTGCAGCAAACCAAGAAAGGCAAGAAAGACCAAGAAACCCAGCTGCAAACCAAGAACAACCAAGAAATCAACCTACGCACATCACAATAATCGACTATATGGGAATAACTTACCTGGATATTTGTTAGAAGATTCCAACTCTTCCGATAAAGAAAGCTTACTGAACGTTCCTCGAGAACCACAACAAAGACTTGGTTTGCAACCGTATTTCAAGAAGATCAAGAAATTCGTATGAAAGTAGATCTTTCAACCTTCAATGGTCGAATGGACGTGGAAAAGTTTCTTGATTGGATCAAGAACGTAGAGAATTTTTTTCGATTATGCCAATACACCCGAACACAAGAAGGTCTGATTAGTTGCTCTCAAACTTCAAGGTGGCACAAGTGCTTGGTGGGATCAATTACAAAACAATAGACGGCTACTCGATAAACAACCAAAAAGATGTTCGCCAAAGATGTTACGTCTAATGAAGAAGAGATTCCTACCAATTAACTACCAGAAACTACTTTACAATCAATATCAACAGTGTCACCAAAGCTTACGAAACATTATGGATTATACAGAGGAATTCTATAGACTTGGCGCTCGAAATAATCTTCCTAAAACCGAACACCAGCAAATTTCCAGGTTTATTCATGGTCTACGAGATGAGATTAAAAATATTGTACACTTACATCCTTTAACTTTTCTTTCAGATACCATCTCCTTAGCTTCCAAGATTGAAGACAGTGAAGAAATCAAGAAAACCAAGATTTCTCAAAGAAAGAATAATTGGGACAAACAGCAGAGAACTAATCCAACTAATTCATTTAGAACCTTTCAACAAGGAAGTTCCTCAACATCCTCACAGCTCGCTAAGAAAGATGAAAACCCACCAAAGATTCCAGCCACCAAACCAGGTGAGAATACAACAAAGAAGAAGGTGACAACGTTTATAACCATCCTACTTTGGGTAAATGTTTTAGGTGCAAACAACAAGGACACCTCTCCAACGAGTGCCTTCAAAGAAGAACTTTGACAATTGAAGATGGACAAGAAGATGATGAATCGGATGACATTTATGAGATTCCAACACCGGACGAAGGAGACCAATTATATTGTGTAGTTCAAAGAATTCTCTTCACTCCTACAGCTGAACAAATACCTCAAAGGAACTCCCTTTTTCGAACAAGATGCACCATTAATGGTAAAGTGTGTCAAGTTATCATTAACAGTGGTAGTAGTGAAAATTTAGTGTCTAAAAAACTAGTTTCTGCCCTAAAATTGAAAACTGAACCACATCAGAATCCGTAAAAGGTTAGTTGGATTAAAAAAGGGGGAGAAGCCACTGTTAGTGAGGTTTGTACTATTTCTTTATCAATAGGACAACACTGTAAAGACCAAATTATATGTGATGTTCTAGATATGGATGCTTTCCACATTCTTTTAGGACGACCTTGTCAATAAAACACGGATTATGTTCACAGAGGAAGAGCTAACACTATTGAATTCGATTGGATGAATCGTCGTGTAGTCCTTTTACCTATAGGCAGCTCCATCAAAACAAAACCTAACCCTAATAAAGGAAAACAACTTTTTTCTGTATTTAAGGGTAAGGAGTTCCTGCCATCAAGTTCAACACCTATCCTAGCCTTTGTTATCAAAGGTAACAGCACTACACCTTCTGAAAATCATTTACCTAGTGAGATAATAAACCTTCCAGCTAAATACTCAAAAATCATAGAACCAACTACTTCACTGCCACCTCTTAACAATATACAACACGTTATAGACTTAATGTCCGGTAGTACCTTACCTAATCTACTACATTACCACATGAACCCTAGGGAGTACAAAATCTTACATAAACAATTAGAAGAACTCCTTAGTAAAGGTCATGTCCAACCTAGCCTAAGTCCTTGTGCTGTCCCAGCTTTACTTGCTCCAAAAAAGATGGCAGCTAGAGACTTTGTGTGGATAGTAGAGCTATAAATAAAATTACAGTCAAATATAGGTTTCCCATACCTCGTTTATCGGACCTCCTTGATCAACTGGGTAAAGCTTCCATCTTTTCCAAAGTAGATCTTAAGAGTGGCTACCACCAAATTAGAATTAACCAGGAGATGAGTGGAAAACAGCCTTTAAAACCAATGAAGGGTTGTTTGAATGGTTAGTCATGCCCTTTGGTCTCTCTAATGCCCCTAGCACCTATATGAGATTAATGAACCAAATACTACAACGATTTTTGAACCAATTCACTGTGGTATACTTTGATGACATACTAATCTATAAATCATCGTAGGAAGATCACCTAAAACACATCCAGCTACTTTTCACAACCCTACAAGAAAATGAATTACAAATTAACCTTAAAAAAATGTGAATTCTTGTTCTATAGCATTCATTTTCTTGGATTTATCATAAGTTGTGATGGTATTTCTATTGACCCTAAAAAGGTTGACTCTATTAGTTCTTGGCCAAAACCAAAAACTCCAAAAGATATTCAATATTTTTTAGGTTTAGCCTCTTTTTATAGAAAGGTTCATTAAGAACTTCAGCACTATTGCAGCACTTTTAACTAACTGTTTAAAGAAAGGCAGTTTCCAGTGAGGACAAGTAGAAGAAGATAGCTTCTGTCAATTGAAATTTGCTCTAGCTAGCCCCCCCCCTGTTTTAAAACTACCAAACTTTGATAAACCATTTGAAGTCACTGTAGATGCTTCGAGTTTAGGTATAGGAGCCGTCCTTAGTCAAGAAGGTCACCCTTTAGAGTATTTTAGTGAAAAACTAAGTACTTCTAGACAAACTTGGAGTACCTATGAACATGAATTGTATGCCCTTGTGCGTGCTCTAAAACAGTGGGAACATTCTCTACTTGCTAATACTTCTATCTTGCTTACTGACCACTTTTCTCTCAAATTTCTGAATTTCCAAAAAACAATTAGTAGAATGCATGCTCGTTGGTTACAATTCTTGCAAATATTTGATTTTGTAATTAAACATACTTCAGGTAAGTCTAATAAGATTGTTGATGCTCTCAGCCGAGAAGGTATACTTTTCACCACCCTCCAATCTCAAATAATTGCCTTTGATCACCTTCCTACACTATACCCTACTGACATTGATTTTAGAAGTATTTGGGAAACTTGCTCTAACCATAAACCTTATAAAGATTATCAAATTGTTAATAATTTTCTCTTCAAAGGTAATGTTTTGTGTGTTCCTCATACATCTTTAAGAGAAGCAATAATTAAAGAAGCACACTCTAGTGGATTAGCAGGACACTTTGGCCAAGACAAAACTTTGGCTGCGATTAGCTCTAAATTCTTTTGGCCACAACTCAATATGGATGTCACTAACTTCATCAAAAGATGCTCTATTTGCCAAACAGCTAAAGGTAATTATCAAAATACAGGTTTGTACACTCCCTTACCTATTCCTTCTACTATTTGGGAGGATTTATCTATGGATTTTGTATTAGGTTTACCTAGAACACAAAGGGGTCATGATTCTGTTTTTGTAGTAGTAGATCGCTTTAGTAAAATGACCCATTTCACCCCTTGTAAAAAAAATTCTAATGTAAGACTTAGTGTCGGATCGAGATGTAAGACTAAGTTTTAGGGATTCCATCTAAGTTTGACCCAATTCTTGGATTTTGTATTAGGTTTACCTAGAACACAAACTTTACATCTCGATCCGACACTAAGTTTTCGAGAAATTGTTAGATTACATGGAATCCCTAAAACTTAGAGTCGGATCGAGATGTAAAGTTTTTTAGTCATTTTTGGAGATCCCTATGGAAGAAATGCAACACCAACCTTCTGTTTAGTACCACCAGCCACCCACAAACTGACGGCCAAACAGAGGTGACCAACCAAACTCTTGGCAACCTCATTCGGTGTCTTAGTGGGGACAAGTCTAAACAATGGGACTTAGCTTTACCCCAAGCAGAATTCGTCTTTAACCACATGGCAAACCAATCAACAGAGAAGTCCCCATTTGAGGTTGTATATACAGTCTCCCTCAGGTCACTTTTGATTTAGCTAATCTACCCTCTGTTCATGATGTCAAAGCAATGGCTGAACGTATTTCCAAGCTACATCAAGAAATCAAGAGTCAACTAAAGCTTGCTAATGACTCCTACAAAACAGCTGCCAACTCTCACAAACGCTTTAAGAAATATCAAGTGGGTGACCTAATTATGTTGTACCTTCAAAAATCAAGACTACCTACTGTCATCATTCCAAAATGACCAACAAGAGAATGGATCCAATTCAAATATTGGAAAGACTCGGCCCCAACGCTTATCGAGTAGATCTCCCAACAAACATGAGAATCAGCCCATCTTTCAATGTTGCTGACCTGTCACCATACTACGCACCAGATTCCTTCTCTTTAGCTCCCTAATATTCACTTGAGGTCGAGTTTTATCCTAGGAGTGGGGTTTGATGTAGAAAATCCTCCTTTCTTGATGTTTCTTTAAGTTCTTTAGTATTTCTTTAGCTAATTCTTGAGTATCTTGAATTACCATTCTTGTATATTAAGATTAATTATTCTTTAGTCAAAACTTGTGTATCTTGAGTTACTAATCTTGTATCTTGAGTTAGTCATAAGTAAACTAACTCAACTCCAAGTTAGTACTAAAACAACTAACTTCTAACAACTCTTGTAAAAGATATCTAAGAAGTATTACTCATAAAAAATTCTAACCATTGCTTTACTGCATCAGCATATCTTAGTATACTACATAACATCGTTTTACATATTAGACCAAAAGTAGCCCTTCTTTAACAACGCATAAGTCCTCTACCACCCAAAATGGCCGACCCACAAGGTGTCGTGACACTCATGTAGTAACTTCTTCCTCAGATCCCATGCTCTCGAGACATATAATCCATTTCCTCTTGTCAACAAGAAGTTTTCTTCAACCCAGAACTATTTTGTTTTACCAGCTTTACTAAAGCAATAACAACCTAGGCAAAGGGATCCTTCAGAATGAACTCATTGATGATGTCCCGCATCGTCCTATCAACTTTACTCGCATGAATGGGGTTAGCATGCACAAGGCCGCATTGCCTTTATGACTAAGAGCATCGGCAACTCGATTGTTGTTTCCTTTCTTGTGCTCAAACTTGAAGTCAAATTCAGTCAAATTTTCTTAGTGTGTGTAACAAACCGCCCAACACATTTGATAACTTTTTGTGTGTGTGCGTACCTATTGTTACACACTACACATAACAGGATATTATATGAGAAAGGAAATTGAAGTATTTTAAGAATATATACATAAAATAACAAGACTTCTCCAATTTTACCAACAGCTAAGATAAAGTTAAGATCCTGTTTTTCGGTCGTAATCATATGTGTATCACCTATCTTATTTCATGTTTGATTCAAATCAACATTTATGATGCATCATCTATTATCCGAAAACTTCCAATAGATGTAAACCAAATTTGAAGAGGGTGTGAACCAAACAGTAGAAAACAAATATGTCAACTAGAGCCAATAAGGGAGAGTATCAAAATTTGCACGCATGATGAAAAAATCAACAAAGAGAACAATAGAATACCTTTATTGCTCTGTCGAGATAAAGCCCCTTCGGAATCAGATTAGTATAATCCAACAAGAGTTTCACGTTATCAATATCACTCTCAATGCTATCCGCAACTCCAGGGTACTGAATTTTCATTGCAACATTCATACCATCCATCGAAACAGCTCTATGCACCTGAATCAATTTTAAAAAGCGTCCAAACTAATAATTCAAACAATCTTAACAAATCAGAAGGTAAAGCTCAAGTACATCAGTAATGAATAAAGAACAGTAATCTAAACATCACATATGGTATCTTGGTATTCCTAAAATTAATAAATATGGACCAAGCCTAGTATGACAACTAAATATGGAAAAAGAATAGATAAAATCTGGACGGTGGATAGAACTGCTAATTCATGCTCCATAGCAGCAAGTATTTCTTTTTCTTTTCTTTTCTTTTCTTTGGGAGAAGACAACCATTTTCATTCATCCATAGCAGCAACATGATCATTACACGATCGTGTACCATTATATGGTTCATGCATATTTTGAAACTAGCCCCTTAGGAATATCATGGTCCTCTACCACCAAATAAAATGTATACAAATCCATTTTACATTATACAGTCACATCACCAGTAGATACCATAAATTAAAGGCTAAATCATAAAAGATGCGCTGAACCTTGTCCTTTGTTTCAAAACTACCCCTATTTTCTCAAATGGTGCAATATTACTTTTGACCTTTCATAAGGATTTCAAAACTATTCTTGTAGTAGAAATCTTTTAGAATTTTGTTGGAATCCTTTCCTTATTTTCTAAATATTTTCCTTGTTAGAATCCTAGAATAGTTATGAAAAGATTATGGGAATGTTTTTCTTATTTCCTAAATCTTTTCCTTTTTTATTTCATTGTATATTCTATTTATTCTCCCTTGTACCTATTGTATAATTCATTAGAAAATAATAACAAGAAACAATCGTAGTTTTTCTCCCGTTACTCGGGTTTCCACGGAAATTGGTGTGTGCTCTTTGTCTCTCCTTTCAATATAGTATCAGAGCGGGACAATGAACACAACTTAGAAACCCTGGAAAACAAAACCACTGATGAAAATCAAACAGAAGAGACAGCCACTAGTTTGTGCCGCTGCGTCGATGCTCGGGTGAGTGCTGCCATGGACGAATGGTGATGTAATAAAGATAGGCAGCTTATTAAAACAAGACAAATAAGACAGCCAGCTTGTTGGGTTGTTATTTCTGTTTT
>JBBPDI010000003.1:19877262-19897329 GCA_037974545.1 Cucumis variabilis
CTTTACTCCAAACGTCAGAATGCCTCTCGCCTATACACGTTGAGGAAGCAAGTTCATGAATGCAAGCAAGGAACCATAGATGTCACATCCTTTTTTAATAAGCTCTCTTATCTGGCAAGAAATGGACCTATGCAGAGAACTAGTCTGGCGTGATCCCACTGATGGTGTGCAGTACCCTAGAATTGAAGAAAATGACAGGATTTATAACTTTCTTGTTGGTCTTAATCCTAAGTTTGATGTAGTTTGAGGGCGTATACTAGGCTAAATACTGATTCCCTCCTTGATGGAAGTTTGTTCTGAAATCCGCCTTGAGAAAGATCACACAAGTGCTATGAATATTTCTGCAACTCCTACTATTGATTCCGCTGCTTTTAGTGCGAGGTCTTCTAACAGTGGCGGTGACAAGCATAATGGAAAACCAATTCCTGTTTGTGAACATTGTAAAAAACAATGGCATACCAAAGAACAATGTTGGAAGTTACATGGTCGTACCCTAGGAGGTAAGAGACACCCTCCCAACGACAAACAGAACACAGGGCAGGCATATGTGAGTGAGTCTGCTGAACCTCCTCAACAATCTGATCCACACAGGAACCAGACCGATCCCAGTCCTGCTACTTTAGGTGCCATTGTCCAATCAGGTATACCTCACTCCTTCGGTCTTATTAGTGTTGATGGGAAGAACCTCTGGATTCTGGTTCTGGTGCTACAAATCATTTGACTGGGTCCTCTAAACATTTTGTGTCTTACATTTCTTGTGCTGAGAATGAGACAATTAGAATGACAGATGACTCCTTGGCTCTCATTGCTGGAAAGAGGAAGATTTCTCCCTGTGCAGGGCTATTCTTACATAATGTTTTGCATGTGTCCGAACTTCCTTATAATTTGCTTTCGATAAGCAAGATCACTCATGAGTTAAACTGCAAAGCAATATTCTTACTTGATTCTGTCTCTTTTCAGGACTTGAGCTCGGGGAGGATGATTGGTACTGTCCGGCATAGTAGGGAACTTTACCTCCTTGATGACGATACTTCCTCTAGTAGCATTTCTAAGACTAGTCTCTTATCTTCCTATTTCACTACTTCTGAACAAGATTGTATGTGGCATTTTCGTTTAGGTCACCCTATTTTCCAATATATGAAACATTTATTTCTGCATCTCTTCCCTAAAATTGACGTGTCTACCTTATCTTGTGATATATGTATTCAGGCCAAACAACATCAAGTTTCTTTTCCTTCACAACCATACAAACCAACCCAACCCTTCACTCTTGTTCATAGTGATGTCTGGGGACCATCCAAGATAACAACCTCATCTGAAAAACGGTGGTTCGTAACCTTCATTGATGATCATACCCGTCTTACCTGGGTTTACCTTATCACTGATAAATCTGAGGTTTCCTCCATTTTTCAAAATTTCTATCACACCATTGAATCACAATTCCATCAAAAAATTGCTATTCTTCGGAGTGATAATGGTCGGGAATTCCAAAACCATAACCTTTGTGAATTTCTCGCTTCCAAGGGGATTGTTTATCAAAACTTGTGCGCTTACACTCCTAAACAAAATGGAGTGGCCGAGGGAAAAACCGTCACCTTTTGGAAATAGCTCGTTCCCTTATGCTTTCCACTTCCCTTCCTTCATACTTGTGTGAAGATGTTATTCTTACAGCAACTCATTTAATCAATAGAATGCCTTCTCATATTCTCCATCTTCAGACTCCCTTAGATTGTCTTAAAGAGTCCTACCCATCTACTCGTCTTGTTTCTGAGGTTCCTCTTCATGTGTTTGGGTGTACCACTTATGTCCAATAATTTTGGCTCTAATGGGCTCAGGCATGTGTGTTTGTTAGGTATCCCCTTCACCAGCGTGGTTATAAATGTTTTCACCCGCTGTCCAAGAAATACTTTGTCACTATGGATGTTACTTTCTATGAGAACCGACCCTACTTTCCCGTTACCCATCTTCAAAGGGAGAGTGTGAGTGAAGAGTCGAACAACACCTTTGAATTTATAGAACCTACTCCTAGTGTCGTGTCTAACATCGATCCTCATCCCATAGTCCTATCCACAAACCAAGTTTCCTGAAAAACTTATTACAGAAGGAATCACAAAAAGGAAGTCAGCTCCCTTTCTAGTCAGCCGTCAGCTTCAGTTCAAGACTCTAAACCTCCTCGAGATCAAGGTATGGAAAATCCTACTGAACCTTGTACTAATAATACGATAAGTGAGAATGACAGGTCTAATGTTGCTGTTCTTGAAAATGTGGAAGAAAAGAACAGTGGTGATGAGACTGAGGTCAGAACAAAAACTAGTAATAATGAAGCGAAACAGGGTCACACAAGAAAACCTGATGAGTATGATTCCTCTCTTGACATTCCCATTGCTCTGAGAAAAGGTACCAGGTCTTGTACTAAACACTCCATTTGCAACTATGTTTCCTATGATAATCTCTCTCCTCAGTTCAGAGCTTTTACAGCAAACCTTGACTCTACCATAATATCGAAAAATATCTACACTGCTTTAGAGTGTCCTGAATGGAAGAATGTTGTCATGGAAGAGATGAAAGCTCTTGAAAAGAATAGTACTTGGGATATTTGTACTCTACCCAAGGGACACAAAACTGTAGGATGCAAATGGGTGCTCTCTCAAATACAAAGTAGATGGTACTCTTGACAGACACATGGCAAGGTTAGTTGCAAAGGGATTTACTCAAACCTATGGTATTGACTATTAAGAAACTTTTTTGCCCAAGCATTTTGGAGGTCAATTCAGCAGATTTATTGCAAAAAACGCTGCAATATGTTTCAGTTTCAGATTCAGATTCTTCTCTTTCTATTAGAACAGGGGGCCATCTTTCTTCAGAAGTGGGTATTTCCAACCGTTCCAAGTGTGCCAAAGGCAGTAAGTCCTCTCTTATTCCAAAAATTCTTAAACACTATATCCGTAAGCAAACCTCCTTCAACAACGTGTGGACTGTCCTGCTAAAATCTGAATTAAATGGGGTTTGAGACCTTAAAATTCCTCTTTTGGACTCTTTTCAGAATAACATCATCAAGCATTCAGTTTCTGTCAACGTGTGAAGTTTACAGCTCTAAAATCCAAGTCCCTGAGCATTTTTCCAAGTCAGTAAATAGCACTCCACCTTCAAAGTGTCTCAACACTTCAAAATGATCCACCTCCATTGCAAAGACATCTTGTCAGCAAGGCTCCTCATGCAAAGCTGACTTAAGTCCTAAAGACTAGCCCGAAATGTTCTATCCTATTAGTGTTAGCAGTGAAGAATCGGTTGATCTTAGTGAAAATGACCCTAAATTGGATTCAGAAATAAAAGGGAGAGACTTAAATGTTTTGTTTGATGAGGAAAGTTTTCTCCCAAATAATTTGCCCCCAGATTTGCCTAAAGAGTTGATGTCAATAGTCAGTGAATGTGAAATTATTCTGGCCTAATTTAAAAGTGCAGCCATCCCTAAAGAAAAGGTTTGCTTGTAGTTCCTATGGTAAAGTATCGTTGACTTTTCATGGTAAAGTTCCTATGGTGAAGGTGAAAATGTTAATGTTTCATGCAACTCATCTTTGAAAGTCTTCATTGCATAAACTATGTTTACTCTTCTAATATTGCTCAAGCTTATTCTCTGAGATTATCTTGTTCATCATGAATCAAGTTATGGTTGAAAAAGGTGTTGGAATCTATTAAAGTGGCTTATGTGAGAAATATTTTGGTGTATAACTTTAGTACTTCTTCATGCATGGGGGATGAGTTTTCAATTGGAACATCAATTTGAAAATTCAACATGGTTTGTTGAGGTGTTGTACAGGAAGTACAACCTTTTGCTGATGCTGATATTTTGAAAGATTTTTTTGTTCTTCTGGGTTTGGACTTCTTTGGCAAGTTAGCTTTGAGATCACCAGTTGCATCTTTTTGCTAGTCTCTAGATCCGAATGGTTTCCTTTTGAGAAAGTTATTTTGTTATGCTTTATATTTAGATCTCTTCGTTTTGGTTCTGTTTTAACTTCATTTTTTCTGTTGGTTTTCGCCTTTTTAGCTTGCTCTTTGCGTTTGTTTGTTTTGGTCGTTTTCCCTTGTATTGGCCGAGATCATCTTAGGGCAGTTTGTTTGGTTGTTTTTGTCTTTTCTTTTTGCTCTTTGTATAATTCTCTTGTACTTTAAGCATTAGTCTCATATTCCTTTATTAATAAAGAAGCTTGTCTCTGTTTCAAAAAAAAAAGAAACTTTTTTTCCAATTGCTAAGTTGAAACTATTAGAGTTCTGTTATCTGTTGCTGTGAACAAAGATTGGCCTCTATACCAGCTGAATGTTACTTTTTGAATGGAGACCTTGTGGAGGAAGTCTACATGAGTCCCCCACCCCCCGGATTTGAAGCCCAATTTGGTCAACATGTGTGTAAACTCCAGAAATCCATATATGATCTGAAACAGTCTCCCAGAGCATGGTTTGATCAGGCAGAAATCAGTCAACTAAAACAGAGAATGGGTGATGAATTTGAAATCAAGGATTTGGAAAATCTAAAATATTTTCTTGGAATGGAGGTGGCCAAATCTAAAGAAGGTATCTCCGTGTCTTAAAGAAAATACATCCTTGATTTGCTAACCGAGACAGGTATGTTGGAATGTCGTCCCACTGACACTCCTATTGAATTCAACTGTAAACTAGGAAACTCTGATGATCAAGTTCCAGTTGATAAAGAACAATATCAGCGCTTCGTGGGTAAATTAATTTACTTATCCCATACTCGTCCTAATATTTCCTTTCCTGTGAGCATTGTCAGCTAGTTTATGCAGACCCCATACGAGGAACACATGAAAGTTGTCAACGGAATTTTGAGATATTTGAAATCAACACCTGGTAAAAGGCTGATTTTTAGAAAACAAACAGAAAGACCATTGAGGCATATGTTGGTTATTGTACATTTGTTTGGGGCAATCTTGTAACTTGGAGGAGTAAGAAGCAAAGTGTTGTGGTCAGGAGCAGCGCTGAGGCTGAATACAGAACTAGAATATGTGAGGAAATTTGGCTTCAGAAAGTCCCGTCAAATCTTCATCAGGAATGTGAGACACCATTGAAGCTTTTCTATGATAATAAAGCAATTATTAGTATTGCTAACAACTTTGTTCAACATGATAGAACTAAACATATTGAGATTGATCGGCATTTCATCAGAGAAAGACTTGGCAGTGGGAGCATATGCATTCCGTACATCCCTTCCAATCAACAGGTTGCTGATGTTCTTACCAAGGGGCTTCTCAAACCAAACTTTGACTTTTGTGTTAGCAAGTTGGGCCTCATTGATATTTACGTTCCAACTTGAGGGGAAGTGTTGGAATCCTTTTCTTATTTTCTACATATTTTCCTTGTTAGAATCCTAGAATAGTTATGGAAAGATTATGGGAATGTTTTCCTTATTTCCTAAATCTTTTCCTTTTTTATTCCATTGTATATAAATATATTTATTCTCCCTTGTATCTATTGTATTATTCATTAGAAAATAATAATAAGAAACAATCGTGGTTTTTCTCCCGGTACTCGGATTTTTACGTAAATTGGTGTGTGCTCTTTGTCTCTCCTTTCAATAAATTTCATACAAAAGTAGGAACCTAGAACGATGTGGAGGTGACCTAGAACGGTACAACCATCCAAATTTATGTTTTTGGTAACTACTACACCATTTCAAGTCCAATATTTTTCTAATGTTCTAAAGGATTTCTACTCAAAGTGAGTGTTCAAAACTTTATGAAAAGTTAAGGGTAGTATTACAACTTCGAAAGAATAGAGGTTTGTTAAACAAAAGACAAAATTTAGTGGCATTTATTATAAAATTAACCTAAAAGAAATTAATGGTGTAGTTGTGCAGCACCTGGCCAATACTTGCAGCAGCCATTGGTTCATAATCAAAACTAATCAACTTCGAGGACCAATCTTGACCTAGTTCAGCATTCAATACTTGATTCAGCTGGCTCCTTGGCATTACATCTGCACCTTGACGGACAATATCCAGAGCAGCCAAGATCTTTGTGACAAGACAGAAAGATGATAGGAACATATTTAAATTATGGAATATACTTGAGAATCTTAAACTTTAAAACGGAAAAAAATGCTTAATTTAGACAAGATCATTGTTGCCAATAGATAACAATGTCCATTGATTTAATGCCTCAATTGAAAACCCTTTAATCTTGCACACAAACAAACAGCCATTTGTTTACATTAAGACAAGTGAAAGAATATAAAATTATAAACAAGCTATAGAAGAGGAACTTCTACAAACGAAACAAGCAAAGGGATTAAAAAGAGAGCATTAGTTGTTGGATAGTTACAAAAGTACTTAGTCAGCATGCACAGGAAGGCATGAAATGTAATGACAGACCATGCCTTCTCAACAACATTCAAGTCCTCCAAAATTCTACTGTTCTCCCAAGCCATTTGTAGCATAAAATAGCACAAGGGGGTGCAAAGCTAGAGAAAGTAAACTTCTACAATTGATGCTTAATGTTGACCGAGTATGAAGACTTCCACGTGTTTGTTGATTCACCATGGTTAACCTAATATTCGTTAGTATTCATGTATTACATGCACCCCACATCATTCTTCAGTTATACTTATTTGGCAAGTAACGAATGGAGGTAGTAAGGAAAGTTTAGAAATTTTCCCACATTAGATAAACAATGGTTAGAACCAGCAAACATGTATACTCATCACCTGTTCAGCTCATCTTAGTTTCCTTTTTAATAATAAAGCGGTAGAAAGTTGGACTTAGTGAGAAAGATACCGGAGCTGGGACAAGAGATTCATCTTGTATACTCAACATCTGCCCAATTTTTAAAGCAGCTCCACGCATTCTACACAGAGCAAGAGCCAACCGTTCTGCATTCTTTTCAGACAGAAATGGGGAAAGCGCAGAAGGTTGATTTTGCAAATTTTCTGAGCCAAAAACAAGCCGCTTGGCTGATTCCTGCAGCGTTCCCCATGCGAGACCAGCTCCTAACCCGGCAAACCTATAACAGTGGTGATGATTGAGTTGCACAAGTATTTTCCATTGTTGAACTATTCAAGTAACAACTAAATTTCTGGCACTTCCCTAGTCAGTTAAACGATTCTATTATGAAAATCAATATGTTGAATGAACTTTCTAAACAATATCACTAGAAAATATAGTAGAATTTGGAGAAAATAAATTAGATACGAGAACAAACCCAAGCGCTCTAGAGAAGGGAGTGGTGGGCACTCTTCTCTCCCGGGGCGTCCGTCGTTTGAGAGGTGGGGTTACTTCCACTCGCCCGCTGGGTGCTTCTCCGGCTTGTGCTCCACTGAACGTAGTGGAAGAAGCATTAATGGGTTCGGTACCGATTACCAAATTGTTCTCCCTGTCTTCATTTTGGGATAGAGGTGAAGAATCTGAAACGCATGTCTGATTGTGGGCAACCCCAAGGTCGGAGATTTCAGGACTGTGAAGATGATTGGATTGGATTGGGTGAGAAAAATAGGCGACGGAATCGCGATTGGGGGGATCTGCAGTTGAAAATTGATGAACTTTGCCTCTGGTCAGACCGGAAATGTCAGTGAGAGAAACAACTAGTTTTTTCAGAGGTGTAGAGAGAAGGGTTTGGAAGTTATGAATTCTGGAAATGTCCAAGAGTTGAGAGCGTTGAAGAAGCTCCTTCGCGACTAAAGAAACGCCATTGACAAGCCTGGTAGCGTCTCTAGATGTACTCATTGGCCTTGTCTATGGTTTTGTGACTGATTGTTGTACTTGTACGTGCTGCATTTTAATTTGTTATATAAACTCTGGAAATCGAGATATAGTAAGTGGATGCCTAAACAAAGGGAACCCATATTCGGCTAACCATCTTTTTGACCGGAAACCAATCTCTTGGATTTGGTTACTGACCAAATAATTGATTGCACATTGTGATCCTCATTTGCAACCCTTGTCCGTCGCCCTAGTCCACCACGGTTGCAAGGCAACTGGCGACACAATTTCATATAAAATTAGAAATTTAACTCATCACTTCTAAATTTGTTTTTATATGTCACTAGACTTTAGACTTTTTATTGTGTTTCATAAATGGAAAATTTATACATATACCGACTTTTGCGGTTGCATTTGGAAGGATGTTAAAACGAAAAATTAATAAGATTTATAGCAACTACTCTATGATCTACTATTTTTTTAATCCAATAATGTCCTTAGTATTTAAAAAAAGCCCTCAATTGTAGGAATGTTATTAGATTTAAAATTCCTATAAATCTTATTATCCATCTACCTTATAACTAAATTCCTATAAATCTTATAATTTAAGATTTCAAAACTTGAAGGCACTCGTGGAACGTGAAAGTTGAATCAAAAACTTGACGGAATTGATAAAAAGTTTTTATAGGTAAAGCCAAACTGCAAATAATCCTAATAGGACTTCTATAGTCTCAAGGATTGAATGGGACATCCGACTACAAATGTATGAAATGAAGATGAAAATGGGAAATAAGGTATGAGAATAAATGTGAGTTTGTAAATTTATTATCTAAACATGGAAATTTTTGGACTGAAGTAAGATATGAATTCATATTCATAGGGTAGACAAGAAAAAGTTTTGAGTGCAGCATAAAGCTCAATGTGCAATCTCAATTGTGAATATATATTTGAGGAAGAAAGTAAGTTGATGATTAAGAGATGTGAAAATAAACCATTTACCATTCTCATGATTTTGAAGCTCTTCAAAGTGTGGATTTCTTCATCAACAAATTTGTTTTTTTGGATCGAGGGTTCTAAAGTAGTGTTATATCCTACCTTTTGAAGTTTACTGTCGATAATGATTTTGTAACAAGCTTTTCATGCCCTAAGCTATTTTTCTCCTTCTATGTGGACTAATTTCTCCATCCATCATTTGGCTCTCAATTTTAGTTCATGGACGATGTGCCTACCTCTTAATTTGACAACGGACATGAACCAACAATATGGATAACTACGGTATTACACTAATCAATTGAATTTATTTTTAACATTTGTTAAGCTTTTTTTGTTTTCAAATACAATATATTTTAAGAATACGTGCAATGTGTTTAGTTATTTCCTTTTATGGGTCTTTTCTTTTAAGTATAAGGTATTTGTGGGTCTTAAGTCTACAAAGTTTTTTTTTTTTTACCTTGAAATAGTGCAAATACAAGGTATTTATGGTGTGTTGGTTTGATTGAAAATTGGTTGCCCAAATTTTATGAAATCTTATATTTTAAATGATATGTTCCATAGTTTTTTTAAAAGAAAATTTTCAAAAATAGCAAATTTGACAAAATATTTACAACCTATAGCAAATTCTATCACTCATAGTCATTGATATGCTATAGTGATAGAACACTATCATTGATAGAATCCAAAATTTTGCTATAGCTTGTAAATATTTTAATTTATTTTGCTACTTTTAAAAATGTGTCTTTTTAAATGTAATTTAATTTTTTAAAAAAAAGATTATGCTTTTTCATAGCTAATAGATTTTTAATCATAAGTATTTAGCAATATACTTAAGATTTGAATTTTAGAAATTTCTATTAGTAACTATTTTAATAGGATTTAAAAATATCTCATTTTTAATAAAATGAAATTTTGGTGGTTAGGATTTGAAGTAGGGATATTTTGGTAAATTATTAATTCATAATTAATAACTCTACAAATTACTTTTGTCATTCCTCTAATTTGATTTTTTTATATATTTTTCAAAATCAAATGTTTTATTTTGCTAGCCCTTCATAAATTCTTTTTTTTTCTTGGAAACCAAACGCTGCATCAAACAAGAAGACATCAGCCTTGTCATAGCCCAGAAGACGAGCAAGCCAAGGCGAAAAGAACTCATTTCCTAGAACAAGTTCGAAGAGGAAAGAGCATTATAGGCCAGATTATGAGTCACACCATTACAACACCTAGAAACGATTGGATGCGCAACTTAACCATCAAAGTCATGAATTCAGCATATCCAAGAGAAGATAAAACAAAATTAAGGGACAAGACCTTGTTAACAACCTTTTCAGCATCAAATTCCACCCATATCCCTCCCCACCCAAAGATGATTGTGTTTCTCACTTCTAAAAGAACAACCGAGAAAGTAATAAAAGAAAAAATCAAACAACTATGTAAAAAATTGAATAATTTAATTAGAGGTAGCATACTAAAGCTTAGAGTGTTCTAATTGAGACATTTATGAACAAATGAAGAGACTCTATTTATAGGTTTGAAACCACCCACCTTCCTACAAATAACTAGACAATTACACTTTTAATATTTTGCCAAAAAACCCAACTTGGAGCCTTCCAAAATGGAAATCACGTAATAGAAAATAAGACGTTTTTCGTATGTGAATTTCCTTGTTGTAGACGAAAGAGAAACATCATGTAAATTCTCAATATAGCCACAGATCCACTCGATTTAATGCCAATCGGAGCCAAAGGAGAAGCAATCAGAACCTTGTTTCTAACCTCCCACATTGCCCAGCAAGTCACACTGAATTTCACAAAATCTAACAAGACCAATTTCATTTCCACAACCATCAAAAACTCTAAAATAGACCCTGCTAACTCCAAAATCTCTGAGACAGCAGGTACACACACAATGGAAAAATATAACAAATCGATAAAATATTTACAATCTATAGAACAATTTCGAAAACTGAAAAGGTCCATAGGCCTACAACGAAAAATACCAAAAATACCTCAGTCAACATGCGATTAATTGGCCATACATGCATATAAGTAATTTTCTTCAAAACGATTGTGTACTTCAATTTAAATGAATGATCCATGATCGTTTAACTAATTATACACAATTGTGTAGTTTTTTTAACGATAAAAAAAGTTTCAATTTTAAATGATCGTGTTGACCATGCTAACATCATGTTCACTATGATAAGCGATCATTTAGATCATGGAATAAGTGAGATGATCAATAATAATCTTTAGCTATATCTAAAGTAATTAACTACGAAAATAACTAAAGCACAAAAGTAGCAAATAACACATAAGGCTTTGGTAGTCCACTTCGGCCTACGTTTGGGGGAGCTACTTAGCTCAAATATGAAATATTATTGAGATTAAAAAATTAGTAACTTAAATCTAAAGCTACTTTGTTAAGTTATCACACTAACTTAAAATAAAATCAGGCTCCCCCTGAATGTGTTCGTGAATCTCCTCAAAGACGAAGTCAGGCTCCCCCTGAATTAATTGATTGGATCTTTAATCATGCAGTCTTCATTCATATTTCTTGTCATTCTATGTTCCATCAGATGAACTAACAATCTTCAATGTATATTCATATAACAGAAGGTGACTACTGTACCTTAGAAAAGGACTGCTTTCGATCTTCAATGTATATTCATACATACATACATACATAACTACTGTATCTTCTAATTAATAAGTCAAATGCTTTTTCCAAAAATAAGGTCCAATCCCATCAACCCTTCTTCGCGAGCGGTAACAGAATATATGTATGTATGTATGTATGTATGTATCTTGTCGATCTTATTAATTAGAAGATACATCACCAAATTCCTAGTAAAAAGATAATTATTTATCTTTTGAAATTAATAATAATTTTATCTCTCAATATATTAAAAAGAATTCTTAATGAACTTTTGATAAATATCTCAACAAACTCCCCATTTTTATCAAATAAGGAAGAATTCTTTTTTGTGTTCTAGTGTGAACCAAAGAGTCTTTTGTGTTTTTGTATGAATATTCTACCCTCAATGTGAGAGGATGTACTTTATTTACAAGAAAAACAGATGGTTACATAGTAACTAACAACCAATTAATGAATAACAAATCTTAACTAACAAACGAGTTAAAATATAACAGAAAACTAGAAAACAGTAGATTTATATATAACAGAAAACTAGAAAGCAGTAGATTTAGTAGATTTAGACTTATTTGATTTACATCATTCCACCCTTCGAACATCAAACTTGCCCTGAGTTTGCTATGAAAGCTGAAATTCATCTGGTGCATTGTAGCTGTTAAGGTCTGCTACATTGAAGATTGGATTGATGTTAAATCCGTGCGGTAGTTCAATTTTGTAAGCATTGGGCTGATATTTAGCAAGTATTCTACATGGACCAATCTGTTTGTCTTTCATCTTTCCATAGGTTCCAATGGGAAACCTCTTCTTCTTCAAATGTGCCATTACAAGATCTCCAACTTGGAAATGTACTTCCCTTCTCTTCTGATTCTTCTCTTCTTTGTAAGACTCAGTAGTCTTAGTGATATGGTCAATGACTTTTGTGTGATGTTTCTGTATTCTTTCAGCTAATTATTCAACTTCCTCTTGAATTTCTACTTCTTTAGGAAGGCTAGTTAGGTCGAATGTCAATCTTGGTGCCTTGGTGTACACGATCTTAAAGGGGCATTTGCCTGTAGTTCTACTCATCATATTGTTAAAAGCAAATTCTACTTGTGGAAGAACCATGTCTTATTGCCTAGGGTGGTTTTCACTAAGGCAGCGAATTAGATTTTCTAGGGACCGATTAGTTACCTCAATTTGTCCATCCGTTTGTGGGTGAGTAGTGGTACTAAACTTCAAGGTGGTGTCAAACTTCTTCCACAATGTCTTCTAAAAATGGCTAAAGAATTTAGCATCTCGATCAAAAACTATTATCTTTGGGATGCCATGTAGACTAACAATCTCCCTAAAGAAGAGAATGGCAATGTGCATTGCATCTGTAGTTTTTTTACAAGGCAAGAAATGAGACATCTTGCTGAATCTGTCCACCACAACCATAACCGAGTCGAATCTCCTTTGAGTCTTAGGTAAACCAACTACGAAATCAATTGACAAATCCTCCCATATGTTCTTAGGAATCGGTAGAGGAATATAGAGACTCACATTAGATGAAGATCATTTTGCTCTTTGGCAAATAGGACATCTTTTCACAAAGTTATCAATGTCTCTTCTAGCTTGAGGCCAATAAAACCTCTTGATCACAATCAGAAAAGGCTTTTCTTGACCAAAGTGTCCAGCTAAGTCTTCCGAATGAGCTTATTTTATTAGGGCTTCCTTTAAAAAAGTATGGAGAATGCATAGTTAGTTTCCTTTGAAGAGAAGATCTTCCACCAAATGATAATCTCTATCATGGATATGAGTAGTATAATGACTCTAAATCTCATCAAAGTCTTCATCAGTTTCAGATAGTTTTGGAAGATGGTTAAAGACTGTAATTTTAGATGAGAGCACAGTTAGAAGAGTTTCTTTCTGCTTAAGGCATCTACAACTCTGTTTTCTTTGCCCGCTTGATGCTTGATTAAGAAATCAAATCTTTGGATATAAGATACTCATCTAGCATGCATCTTGTTAATGTTTTTTGTGCTTGGAGATACTTCAAGGAGAAATGATCAGTGAGTAGCACAAACTCCTTAAATAATAAGTAGTGCTCCTACTGTTTTAAGGCCCTAACAAGTGCATAAATTTCATGCTCATATGTGCTCCAATTTTGCCTAGAAGGACTCAATTTTTCACTAAAGAATTCTACCAAATGACCTCCTTGGAAAAGGACAACACCAATTTCCAATCCCTGGCGTCTACTGCCACATCAAAAAGGGTTGTCAAACTCTGGCAATTTGAGAACCGGTTGGCTGGCAAACTTTCTTTTGAGGGAGTCAAAATTGTGCTACTGTTTTTCTCTCCAATAAAAGGCTTCCTTTTTCAAACAATTAGTCATCGGAGCTATTATAAAACTAAAGTTCTTAATAAACTTTCTGTAAAAAGATGTCAGGCCCATAAAAGCTTGAACTCCTTTACTGATTTAGGAATCGACCATCTAGTCATAGCTTCCACCTTGCTTTCATCCCTCTTCACTAGATTTTCAGATATAATAAAGCGTAGGAAAGATATTTTTTCCATGCAAAAAATACATTTCTTCAAATTAATGACTTACTCTTTTGAAGGGCTTCAAAAACTAGCTTCAACTGCTGCCTATGGTCTTGTTCATTCTTGCTATAGATTAAGATATCATCAAAGTAGACTACTACGAATATGTTTAAGAATAAATGTAGCACTTGGTGCATGAACTGCATAAAGGTACTTGGGACATTTGATAAGCCAAAAGGCATCACTAACCATTTGAATAACCCCTCATTAGTCTTGAAGACCGTCTTCCACATATCTCCTGGCCTTATTCTAATTTGATGATATCCACTTCTTAGGTCTACCTTTGAAAAAACAAGAGCTCCTCCAAGTTAATCAAGGAGATCACTAATTCTTAGAATAAGGAAGCAATACTTGATCGTGATTTTTTTGATGGCTCGACTGTCTACACACATCCTCCAGCAGTCATCCTTCTTTGGAGTTAATGGAGCTGGTACGACACAGGGGCTGATGCTCGATTGGATATGCTCTTTTTTCAACAAATCTTCAATAAGCTAGTGTAAGAACTTATACTCCTTAGAACTCATTCTATAATGAGGAAGGTTGGAAAGAGATGAGTCGGGTATCAAATCAATAATGTGCTAGATGTCTTGAAGAGGAGGCAATTCAGAGGGCTCCTCCATTATAGGTTGAAATTGGCTCAATAGGTCTTGTACTTTTGGTGGAAGAAAGCTGGAAATTTATGTAGTATATGAGGGCCTACAATAACAAGTCCTAAAATATCAGATTCTCTGGTTTGTAGCAATTTCTTTCCACTTACCGTAATGAAAAGATGACTTTTAGCCTTCTTTTGATTCACTCTTTCCTCATTCTTCTTACTTAGGGGCATTAACACAATCTTCTTGTTCATCCATTGAAACTTATAGGTGTTCTCTTTCCCCTTATGAATAGCTTGAATATCACATTGTCATGGTCTTCCAAGTAAAATATGGCAAACATCCATATCCAAGACATCACACATAATCTGATCTTTATAGGTCCCTCCAATTGATAAAGGGACTGAACAAACCTCATTTATTTGGGCATTACCACCTTTCTTGATCCACCCAATCTTGTAAGGACTTGAATGAGGCTCCTTTTTCAGCTTAAGTTCAGTCACAAGCTTCTTGGGGACAAAATTTTCACTGTTGCCGTTGTCAATGATCACACTGCACACTTTGGCTTGGATGGTACATCGGGTCTTGAAAAAGCTATGCCTTTGTTGGTAAGAGGTGTCACTTTTTGGAGTAATTAAGACTCTTTGCAGCACACATGACAGCCTCTCTCCATCTTCGGGTTCTAATACTTCTTTTTCGTGAGAGAGATCCTCTTCTTGTTCTTCAACATAATCTTCATCTTCTTCAAGAATAGCCATTGTCTTTCTTTTAGGGCAAGCATTTAAGAGATGGCCAGTTTGACCAAAACGAAAACACTTCCATAAATTCGGCCTTTGATAGGCATTTTCTACTTGCTTCTTTTCATTTATCTCATTAGTTTTATCATTCTCTTGATCTTTGCTAGAATGAGCCATAAAGGATTGAGTTGCAACCGATTTGGAATTAGTATTCCATGGTCCCGCCTTGTATTTTTCTTTAAATTCAACTCAATAATTTCTTCAACGGATTTTACATAGGTAATAACATAAGCAAGATTTAAAAAAGGTTGTAATTTTATTTTTTCTTTGATGTCAAACCTTAATCCTCCTACAAACCATGCAATAAGGTGCTACTCGTTCTTCATTAGATTGGTTCTTGTGCCCAACCGGTGAAATTCCTCTATATAATCAGCAACTGTTCTTGCTCGTTGCCAGCAATTATGGTACTGATTATAAAGAGTTTGCTCATAATTGAGAGGAAAGAAACGTGTCTTCATAAAATTTTTCATTTTCTCCCATAAGGCAATAGCTCTCTTCCCATTTTTTCTCCTTTTAACCTCCAGTTGTTCCCACCAAGCCGATGCTTCAGTCTTCAACTTTAATGCTACTAAATGAAATTTATTTACCTCGAGAGTATTCATATAATTGAAATTTTTTTCAATATTCTTCAACCAATCAAGAAAATCCTCAATATTACGTTTACCATCATAGCTGGGAAGGTTAATTTTCATCTTGTATTTTGTTGGTTCTCTCCTTCTTTCATCAAACTGAGGTCGAAATCTTCTGTTCTGGTTAAAAAATGGCCTTTCTTACAACTCATCATCAAAGAAACTCCAATCTTGAGGTTCTTGATACATTTCTTAGTTTCTTGGAAAAGGATTTTGTTAGTCTTGAAATAGTCTCCTTCAATCTTGAACATCATATCTCCTCTCTTTATGATTTCTTTCAGCCCTATGAATTCCAATGCCATGGATGCCACACGCCCCCAGTCATGAACAAGTTCTTGATCTTCTTGATGAACATCTTGAGGAGGTGCCAATGCCTCTAGTCTTTGCAAGACTTCTTGAAGTGTATTTTCAATTCTTTCCACAGAAGCTTCCACGGATAGCAAATGTCTCGAGGTAGTTCTTGGAGAGAGGATGGGATTTTACTCCATCTCTTGGTTTTGAGCAAGTTGCTCTGTTTTCGCCAGATTAGTACGTCGTACAACCATTTGGCTCAAAAAAATTTGGTGCTCTGATACCAATTGGTGTGAACCAAAGAGTCTTTTGTTTTTTGTATGAATATTCTACCCTCAATGTGAGAGGATGTACTTTATTTATAGAGAAAATAGATGGTTGCATAGTAACTAACAGTCTATTAATGAATAACAAATCTTAACTAACAAAAGAGTTAAAATATAATAGAAAACTAGAAAGTAGTAGATTCAGTAGCTTTGGGCTTATTTGATTTACATCATGTTCAATCAGAGCCACAACATCAACAGAGCCATCACAGAAATGGTGATAAGTGGTATAAGGACCCACCTCGAAATTCCAGGATCACATAACAAAAATCATTAAGTAAAAGCATATAGTCATGCCAAAAGCCAATTAATAACCCATAAGCAGTACTCATATCTATACGAATCACCTTATGGGAGGCATCACCATTTCCAGTCACAAAGTCAATCGAAAAGTCAATTTAGAAGCCACAAATAAACAAAAAGATCAAGGTGCAACCATACAGAAAGATTTCATCAAAAGAAGCTACTACCATACTACTAGCACAGTGAACATACAAAACCACAAAAGATCTCCCCCTTTGAGTAGAAAAAGAATTCTTCCCAGAGATGGAGCATCCTCATTGGATAATGGCAGAAGTGTCTATAGGTAGCGAATAAGGGAATTAATTTTCAACCGTCTATTAGTCATCAAGGTAATTAAGGTACTCAATGCCCGTGATTCAGCCGTTATGGAATTGATAATACTCAAAGCAACACTAGGAGGAATATGGATTCCTGCTGAGGAAACGAGAACATCATCAGAGTCAAACATATGAGCATTTTTGGAAGGCCGAACATTATGCTAAATTGTAGGTACATGAGAGCCCTGGAACAATCTATAACTCAAAGATAAGGTTTGCAGGTTAGGCCCTAGAGCATCATCAGAGGTTAAAATCTCAGGTTGTAAGTGAAACAATAAGTTAAGAAGAACCGATGAAGAATAATAGGTATCTTCACCCCAAATGTACCAACAAGCCTTAATAATTGCGAGTAAATAAATAGGCCATCATACACAGATGATGCAGTACCAATTCGATATAAAAACATAGCAAAAGCAGCAAAAACACTCGATGCATGGGATGAGGGAAAACCAGTTTGCAATGCCAATTTTGTGCAAAATGGCGTATTTGACCATTACTAGAAAAATGGGCTTTCTTGATGGTTGTTGTTTTCTTTTCTTGACGTTTTTCAGAAAAAACGTCAAGAAAGGGGTGATTTCAAAGACAAAACGTCAAGAATTTTCAATTTTCAGATTTCTTGACGTTTTCTAAACGTTAAGAATATCTATTAAAATTCTTGAAATTTTTTTAACGTCAAGAATATGTATTAAATTCTTGACATTTTTAAAATGTCAAGAATATTTATAAATTTGACATTCTTGACGTTTTTTAAACGTCAAGTAATATGTATTTGTTCTTGATGTTTTAAAAACGTCAAAAAATATCAATTAAATTCTTGACATTTTAAAAACGTCAAAAAATTTTATATGAAGACAAGGAGACTCATTTTCCAAAATTCTCGACGTTTTTTAACAAACGTCAAGTAAGACGCTTTTTTTTACCTTTTAAAAAACGTAAGGATTACTAAATAATTAAAAAAAAAATGTGTGTCTTCTCTTCTTTTTCGTGAAATCGTCATCAAGATTGAAAAAACCCTAACTCTCCTCTTAATTCCCTTCGAAAACATCAAGGTGGTCATCCATTTTCCTTCTTTCATGGCTCAGTCTCCCAAGCCGATATTGTCATCAGTGTTGCCGCCGGTCATCGACTTCTCAACGGAGAAGAAGGGGAAAGTACGACTGACGAGTGCTGTAAGTAAAAGCAAGTTCGAAGTAGATAATTTAGGTAATGAGGATTTATTGATTTAATCACTCTGTCTAAACGTGTTGGGATTTTTCTGTTTCTGCAACTTAGTTTTTTTTTTAATAAATATAGAGCTTTGTTTTGGTTCTATTGATGTCCATGGCTAGTTAGTATTCTTCTTCGTTGGGTTGATTAGGTTGATTTAGGAACTGGTTTTCGGAGAGAAGTGTTTGGATTTTAAGATTATTACTTAGTGATTTTGTGAGAAATTCTTTTCTTGCTGGGTGGAGGATGTGGTCCTCTGGTTTGGATTCTTTGATTAAGTTCTCGAAGTATATTGTGTTCTGATTCTCAAAAGATTGAGAGCTTTCTAGTTTGGTTTAAGAATGTCAGAATCTTCTTGTTTGAACTCTCTGTCTCTGTCTCTTTCTCTCATTTTGACTATTTTCTGATCCTGAAAACTCATGATTCGTTCACTTTAAGAAAAGGGGTCTTCAAATTTTTTGTTATCATGTTGGGTTCTGATTTGATTTTTATTTCTTACCAGTTCATAGACTCTATGATCTTCCATTATCTTCAAGTCTTTCTACATGGACCCAATTAAGTTTTTTCCATTACATGCCTTTACTCAGCTCCAGTTTAATTCTTTCTTAGAGGTTTATGGATAGAAGTCTCTAAATCTGTCACTTGATGTGGAAGTTTTAGGATTATATAATGGTTTCAAAGATTCCTTTAATGTTGTCCACTTCAACTTTTTTTTTCCTTTAGAGATTCATTCTGCTGCTAAATTATCGATCATTCAATCTAGTTTGTCGTTGGGTTACAATCCTATCACTAAATTCATCCTTCTTAGGTGACTGGGTTCCATGTTCTCTTGGTGCAAATTTTACGCCTCATATCATCACCATCAATGCGAGCGAGGTAAAATGTCAAGAACTTATCTTCTTCAAATAAGTTGGGGTAAAACCTGCGTTAGAGTTTTTTCTTCTTCTTTTTTCATATGGTTGATCAATAAAGAAACTAATATTCTTTTTCTCTTCACGTCTACTCCATTTCTGAAGTGGAATTTATAAGGGGAAATGAAATTTATGTAAATAACTGTGAGAATAGATGAAAGTCTTAAAGTTTGGTTGTTTCATTTAGTCACTATTTGCTCCACTCTAAATACGAAGTTTTCAATTTGTTAGAACAAAAGTGACTTAAAACACTCATTTCTATTGAACTATTCTTGTGGTAAGTGAGTTAAGGAGCTCCGAGTCTTGTGATGTGAGGGAAGGAAAAGAAAAAAAAAAGGTTAGCAAATTACACTTTCATCCATCTTTTTCTCTCATGTGAATAAGTTTTTCCTGTTTTGTAGGATGTCACAATGAAGATAATATCCTTTTCTCAACAAGGGCCTTGAGCTATATATATTTTATTTGCAAACGGTGTAATCTCAAGTGTCACTCTCCGCCAGCCTGACTCCTTTGGAGGAACACTAACTTATGAGGTGATGTATTTACTTTGCCCTCTAATGAAAAAATGCCTAATTGAATGGTAATTCAATTATGTATGAATACCCTGTAAAATTTAGTTTCTCTTTTGGTGTTAATTTAGGTGTTACTTGGTAGCTTATATGCCCTTTTTTAATATAAAAGGATTTTTGGTGATAGGCGTCAAATCTGCTTTAAGTTTACAAAGCTAGAGGTCCTTCTAGGATCCTTGTAAACGGACACAAAGGAGACTAACT
>JBBPDI010000003.1:19902965-19921932 GCA_037974545.1 Cucumis variabilis
ATATCACTGTTACAGGGTATGATTGAATATGTTATTTTTGAGTTATGTCTGACTGAGTTAAAATGTGATGTTATGTTAAGCATGCATAGGCTATAGTGTTCTGTTGTGTCTGCCTGTTAGAGCCGTACCATATGGGAGCCCCTTAGGGTCACCACCCCAGTATGCCTGTGTGTCTAGTTTGAGATGTGATTTAACAGGATCACTTACATCCTGACTCTCCCTTAGGGTGGTTCCTTTGGAATCATCGAGAGCCCAGATGTGTCTCAAAGGAACCACTGGATAGTGTGCATTCGGGAGCACAACAGAATGTGGTATTGCATTACAGGACTCTAACGAGAGGCTAACAAATACATAGTGAGACAAAGAGTGGGCCTCTTACTGAGTGTAAATTATACTCATTCTCTTAATGTTTTATTTCTTCAGGTATGGGCAAGGTGCAAGGGTAAGCTGGTGAATGATCCAAAGTGACTGTGGTTCACCATAGGGAACAATTCCAGTTCTTTTCCGCATTTAAACTTCAGTAGTTATGTTTTTCAGAAGTTATTTCAAACTCAGGTTTAATCTTTTATGTGTTCCTATCTTTTTGGGCCCAAACTAGTATTTTGACTTGTCATATAACAATTGAAGTTTCTTTTATTCATTTTTCCCTTTATAGATATTTTATCATTTCTTTAACTAATTTCTAAAGAAAAAAATTGTTTGACTAAGTTTTAATATTTACTCCTCTTAAAAAAAAGTGTTAAAGGGTAATGTCACCAGCTAATGGAAAGCTTGGGGTGTTAGACTTCAAAAATAACGACGTCAAACAAGTATCGACATATAAGCCTTTATTAAAGAGGAACAATGTTGTAACCATCGTGGGTTGGCCTAGTGGTAAAAAGTTAAAAAATTAACTAAGACGTCATGTGTTCAATCCATGGTAGCCACCAACCTAGGAATTAATTTTCTACGAGTTTCCTTAACACCCAAATATTGTAGAGTTAGGCAGGTTGTCTTAAGATTAGTTGAGGTGTGCGTAAAAATAGCAACAGTGTGTGAAATCACATTTCTTGATAAGAATTGTATGCAACCAAACATTTAAGCATGACAATATATTTGACAACGGGTTTGACCGCATGATTGCTTGATCATGTGCAAGCTAATCTTGGCCGTATGTTTAGGTGCTTTGCCATGGTTGGATTGGATACATGTTTGTTCATTTGACTTGTGATTTATAGTATTGTGTGATGATATGACATTTTAATCATTATTTCACTATCATTGAGTATTTACACATTTTTCTTAGCATGTTTTACGAGCTTTGTACTTCTAAAACTTGCCCACTACTACAGAAATTGGTTTACTTGACACTAATACAGTGTCAAGTAAATGTATACTTGACGTTTTTAAAAGCGTCAAGTAATCGACTGTCAAGTATAGTCACATTACTTGACACTAAAAAATCGTCAAATATACGTTTACTTGACACTAAAAAATTGTCAAGTATATGCTTACTTGGCACTGTATTAACATCAAGTAATCTATCACACTTGACGTTTATTACGTGTCAAGTAAAACCGTATACATGACGCCTTTTACGTTTCACGTAAAATCGTATACTTGACAGTTTTTGCACGTCAAGTAAGATCGTATACATGACATTATTTACACGTCAAGTAAAATAATATACTTGACACTATTTACACGTCAAATAAAATTGTGTGCTTGACACTTTTTACATTTCTCATTTCTCATTTCTCATTTCCTATATAACAATCATTCAAATAAAGAAAGATTCATCAACAAAATAAACCTTCCAATCAGCAATTATTTCATTTTTCACCAACAAGTGACATAATTTACAATAATATACATAATTTACAATAATATTATACAAGTAGTATGACTATTCGTGTCTCTCCATAAACTAATCTCAATTTACAAAGATAAACAAAATTACTAACTATAAGACTCTAAAACACATTTAATTATGTTCTAACCCTCAATAATTTTGCCTTTTCGAGTGTTAATACTTCATGAAGCCTCATAGTAAGTTTCACCAAATAATTCTTGAAGCAACAACCTACAATAAAATTTAGTAAGTTTTAGCAAAAAAGAAAAACAGTTCATCTTTAAAAGTTTGTAGTTCGATCATCTCAACACATACACAAATAAAACGATACTATGAAAAGGTTGCATGTTGAGAATTTACATGTTGTACTAACCTTCATACTATGAGGAATCCTCAAGTCAACCATTAGAACAATCATCCCTCAAGTATTTAACAACGACAATATTAATAAGTACCGAAGAAAGACAAGGACAATCATCAATGAAGTATTTAACAAGTCAAAATACAAGAATTGTAGGTTATATTAATCATTAATTTCAAAGAAAAAAAAATAAAAGACAAACTGCAAACATATGTTATCCTCAACAAAAGCTTTATCCTAAACTACTATGCACAATTCAAAATCACTACTACAAAACTTGGATATTCTATAAATGAAGAGGTGAGTACATTTATCAGCAAACATAGAGATTACAAATTTACACCTATCAACTAAACAACATTTAAAATTCATTTAGTTAATAAGAAAAATGAATCTACTATGGTCAATGTATTGTGAGTTCATATTCAAAGTTGATATTACACACAAAATAGAAAATATAGAGCTCATTAAACAACTATAACATCATGCATGATCAGATCTCACAATGCACTCAAATGTAAATGGGAGTGAATAAAAGCAACAATGGGAATGCTTCTTGAAATAGCTCCATTCCACCCACCCCTCTCCATTTGTAATATTTAAAGTTTATATATTAAACCAAGGAAAAATTCTCCCTTCAAGTCATTAGTATTTGAATATTCTTCTTGCTAACAAATCTTCTTTAAATGAATCCACGTTGCTATTTATGAACAGCTAAGGTTGCAAGTAATAACATGCATATGTTTAACTTTCTCTGGAGAACTTAAGGGTATTACACAAATCCATCAAGATCAATAATATCCACAAGGTATATATTGGAATAATTTCTGTTACAGGGATTTAACAACTTTAGATTAATATATTGATAGTACCAAGACTTACCTTTCGACGATCAAAGTAGTAACCATCCGGCTTAATAGAACAAAAAAAACTAATTTCAAGAGACAAACCTTTAATTTTATCATAGTAAAGGCCTCTAATGAAGAAGGTAGAATTATACTTGAACTTCATGCAAGATTCATGATATCTCAATTGAAAGAATCAAAAGAATCAAATAAACTTTAAGCAATGAGGAAAAGAAATTCATGTTACAAAATGTACAAGAAATGGAAATGGAGACATAGACTAACCTCATTAACCAAATGTTCTTTGGCAAGATCAAGTCAAGCTCAATAAATTGGCCGAGTAGTGCGCAAGAGTGTAATCGTAGTCGAAACCATACACTTGAATGTTGTCTAAGCTCAAATTTTTATTCATAGAGATACCTAGAGAATAATGACATTAAAAACAAAAAATTAATCAAGACATCATAAGGGTACAAAATTCAAACATTAGAAGCATCGAGAAAACCCAAGTAAAAAAAACATTTAGGATTCAATTTTGGCATTGCCCTAAGCACCTCAGGAATCTTGAGGAAGCTAAGTTTAGCAGTGTCAAATTCCTAACGAATTGTTTGAACTTCTTCACAATCATGTTCCACCTCAACTCCCATGGTGTAGTCCTAGAATTTCAAGGATTCTTGTTCGATAAATGAAAGTACGCTATGAGTTCTAAAACGTCGATTAAACCCTAAAGAACAGATAATTCTCAAACGAAATGAAAATTTATGTATTTAGCTACTACATTTGACGAAAATATAGCTACAGATCGAGGAAAAATTTTCTCCATCAATGAACATTTAAAAAATTTATTGAAGTTCAAAACTTGAGTTATTACATCGCTCAACAATCAATACCATAACCATCACAATTTTTTTTTCGTATTGCCCTAAAGTAAGAACATTTTTAAGAAAACAAAACCAAGAAATACTATATTGCAGATTACATAAAAGTACAAAAATGTCACAATACTATATTGTTAATTACATCACAAAACCAATAATCTTGTTTAAGTAAGAAGAGATACATTAACTTTAATCACATTCATAGTCTTTCAGTTTGCACTCTTATTAAGTGAATGTAAAATTAATAAATAACAAATGTAATAGTGATGTTTCAACTTCTTACTACAGTGTTGCTTTGAAATCCCCCAGTTGTTTTTTCTTTCACCATTGCTATTTGAAAGTTTCATTCATAGCCAACTTTACCTCTAAATAACTTCAAAAGACCTAACATTTCTTTTTCTTCTTTTTTTTCTTTCTATTTTTGTTATTACAAGTAGCAAACATTTATAAAACAAAATATATTAAGTTGAAGACAAATAGAAATAAAAAATAACAAAAACAACCACAAGAAAAGAAACAATCATTTTAGCAATCCAATGGACACATAAAGGCAATAACAAGTGAATCAAAGGTTTCACTTCTTTAAACCCAATGAACGCATAATATCTAATATCTAAACATCAATCATTAATATGGGGTAAAATTGATACCTTTAAATAATTAGAGCTTTGACCATCCAAAAGTGCAATTGGAGATTGGGTTGATTGAGTTCGAGTTCGGTGCAATAGACACTGTTTGCTAACCTCGTCGAAGTGGATTGAAGTTGCAGAAATTGAATGTCGCATTCGGGTGCAATGGATACCCAAAAGTTTGTTTGCGTGGAACCACAAATCTGATTCCGTCAGCCATTGGTCGTCATCCGTTGTGGGTTGTCATCAACAATGGGTCAAATAAAGAGTCAATGGGTCATCGTTGATGAGAGAACGCAAAGATTTTATGGGTGGTGGCCGATAGAGATGGAGAGTTATGACTGTGGGTCGGTGACTGATGGAGAGATGAAGAGATGTGAACAGGTAGCTGTGGAGATGGAGATGGTGAAAATGGTGTGGGGGTGAGGGTTTGGAGATAAATGGGAAAAATGAAAAGAGAAAGAGGAGGATTTGGAGAGAAAGGGGGGAGATGAAAAGAGAAGAGGAGAAAGGGGGGAAATGAAAAGAAAAGAGGAGGGAGAGAAATTTTTAATAGATTTAATTTATTGAAATAATTTTTAGTAAGCTTATTTTAATAAATTTATTTTAATAAGTTTATTTTCATAAATTTATTCAATGAAATGAAGGAAATAAAAATACTTTTATATTTTTACACTTGTCAAAATAAAAATATTAATTATACTTGACGTTGTTTTCGCGTCAAGTAAATATTAACTATATTCGACGTGAAAAAAATGTCAAGTAAAATCTACACTATACTTGATGCTAAAACAACGTTAAGTAAATTCTTCACTATACTTGACGTTGAAAAAAGCGTCAAGTAAAAGATAACGTAAAATAATTCAAAAAAATTGTGAAAATTTTGCTTTTTTCAAACTATACTTGACTTTTTGTTCGCGTCAAGTAAAAATTCGCTCTATTTGATGCAAATAAAACATCAAGTAAAATATCCCTTATACTTGACGCAAAAAAAAAACGTCAAGTAAAAGCTAGCTTAAAATAGTTTAGAAAATTCCGTGAAAACTCCACTTTTTTGAAACTATACTTGACATTTTTCTTTAAAATTGTCAATACTTGACGTTTTTTAAAAACTAACTATTTAAAGTACCTACTATCAAGTAAAGTAGATTTTTTCGTAGTGGCATCCTATGTAAAGAGTTTACATAAGACAAAACCATGAAATAGTCACTTTTTGTTATAACATTATTTACTAATTAAAACTGACTATTTCAAATTATTGATGACCTAGGTATCTTAATCTTAATTATGAGCTAACCATGAACTTTTGTTCATATGAAATTATCCTTAGGTCTGCACACGTGAGGGTAGCTCATCAACGTTGGCCCAATAAGTTTTCCACTTCAGGGGTAGAACTTGATGGATAGCTAGAGACATAGGGTGCAAGACAAAATTTACTCCTACCTGTTTTAGGGTTAGAAGATAGGTTGTTCCCTTAAAGACTAAATCCAAGTCTTGAACAAGGGGTTCCACCCTCTCATTGGCCCGAAAGGGATTCAGTTTATAGGTTGGACCTTAAACCAATTGTTCAATAGTGGATCGGTGGAACTTAAGAACCAAGATGTAGTCTTCAAAGTAAAACGATAATTTGACCCAGTCGAGGTTATGAACAGCCTGTGAAGGATTAACTTACTAATCATGGTTAGATCAAATGGACACAAATATATCTATAGTGAGGGGAATGAACTACGAAACTTTAGTGGAACGTTAACAAATGTTGATTAACTCAATCTAAAAGAGTTTAGCCAGTTAATCTTGGATTGTTGGAGCTCATGATCTATAGGTCCATTAAGTTTCTCTATTAGCTCATATGGAATAAACTTGGAACAATATGATGAAATGAGTCGAATTGTTTGAATTAAATGAGGAGAGAGAAACTGACAAGTACATGTGATATAGTCGTCGAATTTCAGATTAGAGATATAGCTTTATGTTTAAATTGGATTTAAAAATTAAAAATTAAAAATATGAATGCATATTCATACTTGGAAGCTCAAAAATGATGGAAATAGTCAAAATGTTGACTTTTTTTACCTTCAAAAATCAAATTTTGACCGACAATATATTCAAATATGCTTTGAATTTTGAGAAAAATGAATGAGAATTCATGCTCGAGAGGTCAAAATTAGTTAAGACGGACAAAATGGTACAAAATTAAAATGTTCATTTTTGGTTTGAAAAGTCAAAGTTTGACTTTAACCAAACGACCATTTTACCCTTTGACCAAAATTAGTGAAAAAATTTAACGTTTTTTGAATTATCTCACTAACTCTAGTGGGTTAGGTGTTACCATTTGATAAGATAAAAAGTCCACTAGAAAAAGTGAATTGTGAGATGTCGGGCCATAATGAATTTGGTACATGCAAATTTGCATGAATATGGGCCTTCAATTTGATGAAGAGGACTTTTGAAAATTTAATAAATTTGGGTTACTGAACTAAAATTATTTCCTCTCAAACCCTAAAGTCCATTCTCACAAGAAAACAATTATTTTTTTCCATCTTTTTCTCTCTCCCAATTCTTTCATCCAACGGGTTCCACACCTCAGTTCAGAGTTCGGAGGATAGCAGGTCAACCTTAGTGATAGTTCGAACAACAATCAGAGCTTCGAATCTAATTTTTTTTAAAACAAAAATCCTAATTTCAAATTTTTTTCGATTTACGGGTTTCTTGTTAATTAAGTGCAATTAGGGTAAAATCTCAATTCAATTTCTGCCCTGCATGTTTTATTTCTATCCTAGACTATTTTTTACCATAGTTTATATTTAAGAAAATATTTAAATTTTTTTAAATTAGAAAAGAAAAACTAAAAAACTTTTGGATCATATTTTTAAATCATCCAGAAACAAAGTACAGGTGGATCCACACAGGGTTAGGGCACTTGTCCTCAGTGTTAACAATTTTTCTATCTAGATTTTAAGTACTTCAATATAATTTGTATATATAAGATAAATTTACATAGGAGATTTGCACTTTTTATATTGCAAATATAGCAAAAAAGTTCAATAAAATTGACTCCATCTTTAATCATGTGAATTTATTCTTTTAAATTTCAAAATTACCCTCATTCCTTTTCCTTTTTGCACGCTTCCTCTTCCTTTTTTTTCCTCTTTCCTTTTCACAACTTGTTGCAAAAATTAAGTTTCTTATGCTGGAAAAGAAGTCCAAATCAAGATTTCCAATTTGATTTCCATTTACTTTCCTCTTACCTTCGATTTTCTTTTTTTCGAAATTGATTTTCTTTTTTGAATTCAATTTTGAAAATCCCAAATCAAATTGTTAATTGGAAACAAAGAGAGAAAAATGAAGAGAGAGATTGATGACCAAATATGCCGACTGCAAGTAAAGTGGTGGTGAAGGATGGAGGTAACAAGCTAGCGACGTTTTCTTTTTGTAATGTAAAATATATCAATCGGCAACATGAAAGAGATGTGAGGTGGGGTTGCAACGTGCATAATAAGAGATGAGTTTTTGTTTTTGTTTTTTCTTTTTTTTTTCTTCTATTCTTTATTTTTTTATTTTTATTTTTAAACTAAACTTAATAAATTTGTGGGGTGGAGTTGCATTGGTGCATAAAAAAGATGTTTTTATGTGAATCACAAAAAATTTCTAAAAATTATGAAGATGAACTTATTTACAAAAAAAAAATTATTGGTTTTAATTTAATTAAATGTCTTTAATGTTTAAAAACTCAATCATATAGAAATCGCATGATAATGAGATGTCAATCAGATTGAGATTGATTGGTAGAATAATTGAATTTATTGAGTTTACATGAAAGATATATATGATTTGAGATGTGGAATTCATCACAAATAAATATATGATAGCAATTAGATAACACAATCAATATCAAATAGAAATTAGACGTATCAAAGAATAAAAGCTAATCAGATGACGATCAAAAGATAATCAAACAATAAAAAAATACTGATAAAAAAAGTAATTAGAAGGTAATCAAATGACTATGTAATTAAAATTGAAAAATAATATAATGTAATTGGTAATTAGAAGGTAATCAAATGGCTTTCTCATAATGCTAACTAAAAAAACATAAGGTAATCATGGGAAGGTAATCAAATGACTATCGCATAAGACTAACTAAAATTGAAAAAAAAAAGAAGTAAAAGGTAATCAAATGAACATCAAAAGGTAATCAAATAATTAAATGGTTCTCTCATAAGGCTAAATAAAATTGAAAAATTAAAAAGTACAAGGTGTCAATCAAAATGTAATCAAATGACTATCTCAAATAGCTAACTAATTTTTCTTTTTAAAAAAGTAGAAGGTAATCAAATGACAATCATAAGGTAATTAATTAAATAACTATCTCAGTATTTACTTATTGTGGTTAAGCTTCCTATAAATGATAATGGGATGATCAACAATGTTGTGTAGATTATAAAAAATTGATGGTAATTAGAAATTATTTAGTAATTGGTAAAAAAAATGTAAGACAATCAGATGACAATCATTATGCAATAAAAAATCCTTACCAATTGACAAAATATGGAAGGTAATCAAATGACAATATGATTGTAATTAGAAATTACTTAATACTTGACAAAAGTTGAAAGGTAATGAGCTTATTATCAAAAACTAATTGGTAATTATTTAAAAAATGTAAGGTCATCAAATAGCAATTGGTATCATTTGCAACTAAATAACAATCAATATTAAATTAAATAACAATCATATGGTAAATCGATATCATTAACAATAAACATCAAATAGCAGTCAGTCAGTAATCATACAACAATCAAATAGCAATCAACATCATTGATAATTAATGGTAATCAAATCAACAATCTAATAACTATCAAAAGATAATCAAATGCAGTTCTATATTATTCACTACGAGGGCATTTTGGTATTCGATAGTTTCAATTGTGTTGGGTTTGTTAATTTGTCATTTCTGTAAATTTAAAAATCTTGGGTCATGGGATTAATTTTTATTTTGTATTTTGTCATCAATGCAAGTGATACACACGCACACGCACACGCACATGCACGCCCACACACTTATAATTGAGTAAACTTATAAAACTCGTAGTTTGTAATCATATTATATTCAATAAAGTCGTTATTGATACTATAATCTTAAAGTCAATAAACTAAGGACTCGAGGCTATTATTGAGTAAACTTGAACTTTATGTAGAGACATAAACGTGGATCAAGTTTAAGTAGTCTATAGTATACAAATACGGTTGGGCACCTTATTCTAGGGACACTATGGATGCAGCCCACTGTAGTAGTTAGTACAAACGATGTAATCTTAAATTGTTCATGTATAGATATGAAAGTATGGACATCCTATGTAAAGAGTTTACATAAGACTGGAACCATATAAATAATCACTTTTAAGTTATAACACCGTTAACTTTAATAAAATTGACTATTTCACTTAATAATATCCTATGTAATCTAATCTTAATCTTGAGCTAACTATGAACTTCTATTCACATGGAATTATCCTTAGATTTGCATAGGTGAGAGCAGCTCAATGGTACTGGCCCAATAAACCTTCCATTTCAGGGGTAAGAATGGGTGGATAGCTAGGGATATAGGGTACAAGACGAAATTTACTCCTACCTACTCTACAGTTAGTAAATAGGTTGTTCCCTTTAGGACTAAATTCAAGTCTTGAACAAGGGATTCCACCCTCTCGTTAGCCCAAAAGAGATTCGGTTTAAAGGTTGTACCTTAAACCAATTGTTCAACAGTGGGTCACTGGGACTTAAGGAGCAAGATGTAGTTTTAAGGGTAAAATGGTACTTTGACCCAACCTGTTGACTTTTTGGCCCTAATCTCAAATTAATTTATTTTAATTAATTAATTAATTAATGTTTGGATGATAAAAAATCTAATTTTTTTTATTGATAATTTTATTAATTTGAATAATCCATAACGTAGAGCTTGAAAAAATGATTCTAACGCCTCTTGAATCACCCAAATTGAAGTTCAAATGAAGAAGATATTGCTAAAAGAAGCTTAACGGAAAATATCTGAGATAGTGATGTGGCGGCCAAGTATTAAATTTGAACCAATTAGAGAAAGCCACTTGTAGCAATGAAGGAGTAACAAATGTTGCTTTTGGTTATGTTTTATTGGTTTTTATAAAGAAAATGAATTTTAAAAAAATGACTTTAATATTATTATTTTTTCTTTGTGTCTAACGGCTAGTTTTTTTAAAAGATGGTGAAATTGCTTTATTGGGTTTTTAAACAACGTATTTTGAAAAGACATATCATTATATTATTATCTGTATTGTGTCTAACGGCTAATTGAGTTTAAATCTCAACCATTCATTTTTCTTTTACTTATAGGTTGTTCGTAACCTGTGAATGATTAACTTACTTATCGTGGTTATATCACATGGACACAAATATATCTATAGTGATGGAAGTGCAACTACGAGACTTTAGTAGAATGGCCCGTTAGTTAACGAAAGATGATTAACTCGATCTAAAGAGTTTAGCCAGTTAATCTCAAATCGTTGGAGCCCATGATCTATAGGTTCATTAGGATCCCCTGTTAGCTCACAAGGAATTAATTTAGAACATTATGATGGAATAATTCAAATGATTAGAATTAGGTAAAGAGAGAGAAATCAACGAATATATTTGATATAGTCGTCGATTATAAGTTTATGATAGAGCTTCATATTTAAATATGATTTAAATATTTAAAATATGGATATGAATTCATATTCAGAAGCTCGAAATTGATGGAAATGGTCAAAGATGTGAAAAATCAAAATGTTGATTTTTTACTTTGAAAAGTCAAACTTTGACCGACTTTATATTCATATGTAATTTGAATTTTGGAGAAATGAATGCGGATTTATGCTCGAGAGGTCGAAATTAGTCTAGATAGATAAAATGATAAAAAGTTAAACTTTGAATTTGATTTAAATATCAAATTACCATATTGCCCTTAGACTAATTTAATTAATAACACTTGTTGAGATTTGACAAGCTCATCACATGCAAGTGTTATATGTGATTTACAAGTGTCTTCATGCATGTGAGACACCTACTACACTAATAGTTAGTGGAATGCCAAGTGTTTGAGATAAAGGAATCCCATTATATGAATGTAGTTTGCTTGAAAAATGGTTTAGTGAAAATGAAAAAGAGACTCTTGGTTTTTTAATGGTGAGAAATTATTTTTGTGTGGAATTACAAAAATAAACCAAAACTCCTTTTTCCCTCAACACAACAAAAAATCAAAGCTAAGTTCCTTCTAAAAAAAATCATCTCTCTCTCTAATTCTTTCATCGGATGGGTTCCACAATTCGGTTCTAAGTCTGGAGAATAGTGGGTCAACACTAGTTTTTGTATTCGTGAGAAGATTACGAAGAGTTCGTGAAGAGGTTACAAGAAAAGAAAAGCATCAAAGGTGAGTTTTTCTTTTAACCTTATCTTTGTTTCAAACAAGGTTGTAATGCATGTTACTTACTAAATTGTTTAGTTGCAATTAGAGTAATGTTTGATCCTTATTTCGTTACGCATGTCTAGCATTTCCATCAATTAAAAGAAGATGTATGATCGTGTTCTTCTTCTTACTCTTCTTTACTCTTCCTTATTGTGAGGCCCTGATCTTAAAGAGAAGAGACCCTTACTAATTTCAGAAGTGTTGAGAACTGCTTAGAAAAAGGATGTGAAAGAGAATAGGTGACGCGAGGAGAAACGTGTAAGCCAAGATTCCATCGCGTAAAGGGTAGGCAATGCGATAGAGGTGATTGGCGAGAACTGGAATCCGTTAGGCATCAAGAGCAAGGATTTTAGCAGGATACTACGAGTAGAAATTGTATGCTCAAGAGATTGAGGCGAGGAAGTGAATGTCTTATCAAGCGACATGACAACTCGCTGTGGAAAAGAAAATAATAGTTACTTTTTGGGAAGAAAAAAGGGTAGTCAGACAATTAAGAATTTGGCTTTCCAAAGAGATAAGGTGTGCGTCTCAAGGGAAAGTCAAATCCCACTAACGATCATGTTACGTGTCAAGTTTGGATTGGTGGCATAACACGGTTCATTAATACGACGACACATGTTAAGTAGGGAAATGACCCTTGGAGGTTAAAGACCTCTATAAATAGAGCTAGAAGCCAAAAGAAAATAGGGCTTTTAGACAAAAAGAAACTCTAATTTTTCTGATGAAAGTGAGAGGCAAAGGTTCTAAATGTTGAAATAGATGGTTCCTCCGATCGTTAGATGAAGAGAGAAAGCCGAAAGCCAGATAGGAAGAAGTTGAGGCTAAGTATCTTCTATGAGTGACAAGATAAACTATATGTTTTGTTGTGAATGCTACATTGTTTACACTGTTTTGTTTTATACGTATTGTTTGAGTGTAATAAATATGATTAACCCTTTTGTGAATGATCAAGTATGTTTAATGAGCCTTATTTTTGTGAATGGTAAAATCCATTGCATAAACATTTTCTAAAAATAAACGAAATGTTAAATGTTTTTCATGAACATGCGTATTCTTCGGAAGGTGGTACGCGATCTATAAATGGTTACGAATAGTTAACTAGTTTCTAGTGTGATTTCTAAACTGTTGTGATGATCCTCATTCTGGAAAAGTGATATTCTAGAACATTATTTGATTAGTATTCTTTCCTCTGTGGTTGTGTTTATATGTTTTTTCACTAATCTGTTGTATTTCATGTTAAGGATAGGCGTTGAGTCAATGTTCCTTTATCACATTCGCATGGTTGTGTGAGTAAGACGGTGATGGAATGCTGGTCGCTGAGTGTGACTCCCAGGTTAGTGATTGAATGAATATGGCGGTACGCTAGTGGAATCCCAGGTAACTTACATGAAACTGGTGAGAGCGAATCCCAGATTTAGGTGAGGGAAAAATCCTAGGTCTTAGAGCCAAACTGGTTGTGAAATGAATCCAACGCATGGCATTGTAACGCTCATTGTGTAAAGTCTAAGTAAGATTAGTGATAGGACGCTAGTTGCGTGTGACTCCCAAGTAAGTGAATGAATGACTATGGTGGGACGTTGGTGGAAATCTCAGTAACTCGCATGATACTAGTGAGAACGAATCCTAGGTCTAGGTGAGGGAAGAATCCTAGGTCTCAGAATTGAGCTTGTTGTGAAGCGGTTCTAGCATATGGCATTGCAGTGCTCACTGTGTGAATATTAAACTGTTGTGGTTTATGTGGTGTGCGTTAACTGTTTGATGAGACACACTTTATCTATTGTGGTTGATATTATTATCATTTGTGGATTGTATGTTTTTTCCTAAAATGGTTTTCTGAAAATCCATCACTCACTAAGTTCGTTTGACTTATGTTTTAAGTGTGTTTCCCCTCCCAAAGTTGGTGATACCTAACCTGATGAGCCAGAGAGCCAAGAAGTCGAGTTTGGAGGAAGCTAGCCTTGAACGCGGTCTGCTAAGAGAGGTGGTTGGACAACCTAGGCAGAGAAGGAAGTGCCACCTTTACACCTTTAGGTACCTACTACACGAACCAACATTTAGCAGTGAAGAAAGAAAAGGGAGACTCCTTTGGTTCTTTTCGGGTTAGAATGCGAACAACAAAGGGAAAGAGAATGGGATAGGAGTTTTATCCCCTACGACATGAAAGGGTGCAACTTTGTGGAAAGAAGAAGGATGTGAGAATATCAGAATTGGTTTATTTTCACAAAGAAAAGTTATAATTTGTAATTTGTACTTTTGTAAGATTTAAGATAATAAAGAGAATGAGTTTTAAGTTATTTTTGTTGGAAAAAGATGTGAAGGTCTCTAAGGCTCAAGTGGAAGAGCTTCGCGAAGAGATAAAAAGAAGATTTGTTCTGCTTATTAAGTATTTCATGCGTCATCTCTCGGGAGATATGCATTGAATGACTAGGCGACACACCCTCCATTTGGTCACGTGGTGTGACATTTGGGGTGGGGCGTGACACTTCCTCTTCTTTACTCTTATGTACTCTTCTTTACTCGTTCGTACTCTTCTTTACTCGTTTGAACTCTTCTTCACTTGTTTGTACTCTTCTTTAGTCTTCTTCTTCTTCTTTTCCTTTTCTTCCACTTCTTATTCTTCTTTAGACACCTATCTTTGTCTATCTCTCTGCTTTGTGATGGATAGAGATAGACTTCTATCTCTGTCTATCTGAGATCAAGAGAGATAAAAGTATATTTTTGTCTATCTCAGATAGACAAAGGTAGAAATATATTTCAATCTATGATTGGATAGTTAATTTCATCAAAACTCAATTATTGAACAAAAATAGAATTAAACAAAAAACATTTGCAAACCAAGAACTACAGCCAAATCATCGAAACTCATTTATTGATGTCTTTCTTAGATAGATAGTGCTAGAGCTCTATCATTACCTGTAAGGCTCTGATCGCATTTTGCCTTACGCGATAAGATTTCACATGTCAAGAGTAACCTATGTGATGAGACATCTATTCAATAAGGAATTGTTATGCATCTTGAGCTACTTCATCGAAAAGTAGTAACATCACCCTTAACGAAAGGAAGTCGACAATTGATTTGACTTTGTCGCCCAATAAAGACACAAGATAAGAATATGGCAATGACACGTGGCATTCTAACATTGAACCATGGTTGAGATTTCAGATTCAGTTCCTGCAGTGTTATGTATGTCTATATCTAATTCTATGTGATGAGGCATAGGCATTGCATGCAAGATGCTCTCTATGTCTCTCGTTCTCCCGTAATTACTAAGTTCTCGTCGAGTATAAGTTTTTCTATTGCTTATCCAAGTATAAGCAAAACAATAGGTTTCCTAGGTAATCCAAGATCGAATATAGGGAATTGACATCAAATCTTTGTTCTAAGGCTTACTCTTCATCTAGGCGGTATAAAATAACTATCTATACAGTATAAATTGTAAGTTTAAACTATATATACTATCTACACTAGAGATCCTATAAAAAGGGAATAAGAATGGAGGCGAGATATAAGTGTGAACTAACTTGTGTTAAGAAAGAATGAAGGAAGGTCTCCACATTATTAGACGATTAAGCCATGTGACAACATTAACACGGTAGAGCTTAGTTAACTAGCTTATGATTAAGGCAAGCACCTCTTAGTTCCTTAAATGCCACACTTGCTCGCCTCTCAAGATACAAATGATAAAGCTTGATTAAGCGAGATATATCTATAAGGGTTTAATTGCAAGATTTATAGCACTTCTCTTTTAAGGGTGATAACCTCTCGAAGCCAAGTACTCGCACTTGTTCCTCTTTTGGCACACAAGTGATGGAAGTTATCTCACCAAGGTGGAGTTTGTCTTCAAACTCCTCATTGCGCGTGTTAGTCATATCCTTGCTACTTGCTCTCTCGAAGTAGTTGGCGACATAGACTGGCCAACTGATAATTATATATCAACTAAAGTGATAAGCTTTATAAGCTAAGCTTCTTATCAAGATCTTCTAACAGACATAAACTACAAATAACACATTGACAGATGAACAATAGAGGAATGTTGGATTAAAAAGGTATAAAAATGCAATATATTAATGAATGTAGGCCTTAGGCCACTGTACAATATGAATATATACATTGTAAAAGTATGCAAATGGAAAGTAAAGAAATGGGCATTATAAGTTAGGAGAAGGGAAAGATAGAATCTTCTCTATTCGAACTCTAAGCTTTCACTTATAGATTGACCGAAGAAGAAGAAGAACTTTTACAGACAGCGAAAAGGCTACTGGTTTTCTCCCCACTTTAGGGTTTGGTCTGATCCATACAGATGTCTGACTTCTCTCAAAGTCGGCCCCTTTGCTTGGTAGGAAATGAGTCATCTTTTTATAGGCAAATTTCGATAAGAAACTTCTATTCTTATGAACATGTCAGCACTGATTGCAGCCTTGTCAAGTCATATCAACTTTAACTACCATTCTTGTCTTCTAGTGAATCTTTCTCATGTGATGACATAGATTCTCGCCTTGAAATTGTAATTGTCATATGGGTTCTTCTCGCGTAGCCTTTGTGCGAGTTCCTCTGTGATTCAGTAGTTTCTTCTTTTATTCATAATCCAACATTAAAACACCGAAAACATGGTATAATAGGCATGTAAACTTATGTAAAGTGTATTTCCAAATACTTAAGAATTTATAATACAAGGTGCTTGTTTTGACATATTTACTATGCTTTTTGGTTTCATTTTTGTACCCAAAAGGCTATAATAATATGTATTTTTACAAGTTATCAGATCATTCTCACTACTAGTCAGAAGTAATCATTTCGACATGAAAAGTGTCACTAGAAAGACTTGTAAATAGGTGAAGTCTAATCATTTTGAAGTTGCTTTTACCCTGAGCTTACTTAAAAAACAATTAAGAGAATCTCCAAGGTTTCCAGAAATTTTCAAAGAGCTTGAAATCGACAAGAAGTTGCGAGAGTAAGAAGGTTCTTTACAAAAGGCATGTCTTAGGTAGCCAAAATGGGTTAAAATAACCTCTAAGGGACTCAAGCTAGGCGGCCAAGTATTGTTGATAACCCTAAGGTTAGGTGACAAGACAAGGTTTGGAGGCCAATTGAGAAATAACCTCCACAAAGAGAAGTCATGACGTTTAAGGATGCTTGGCAAGCAAGGGATTGCTAGATGAGGTGATGTATTAAGAGGTTAGCAAGGTTTTTCTTGAGTATGCGAGGAGATTGATTGATCATGAGCTAGGTGAGATGACACAACTAAAAGGTTAGTAAGCGTGAAAGTAGGTGGCCAAGACTATGCGAGGAAGCTTGCAGCCATAAAGGTTAGTAGGCAAGGAAACTAGGCAGCTGAGAGGGCTAGGCATTGGAGGATTGCACATGAGGAAGACATGAAAGTTAGCAAGACGTTTAAGTAAGCTACGTGTCTAATTAAGGGCATTCTATTTAAATTAAATTTGTGTCTTAAGCAAGTTCCATGCATTTTGTGGCTAAAGTGGAGGTGGATTAGGAATCAGGAGGCGGATTAAGGAGATTAAAAGGTGGATTAATAAAGTTGGAGGTGTCACTTCAGTTTCATGCAAAGCTTCACTATAAATAGGCAACTACAAGTAAGGGTTTCTCATAATTAACTCGTGCCATTTATCTCATATTACTTTTAAAAAATCTGAAATTGTGTTTAGTTTTTAGACAAGGACTACTAGTTAATTTGGAGGTGAGAAAAATTTCGTTTCAACAAAGAAAAGGAGAGAAGGTCAATTTCGAGGAGAAACTGAGCAAGGTGCATGTTTTGGAATCCACAGGACGCATCTTTTAGAGTTTCAGTCTAACATTTTTAGGTAAAAAAGTTAAGAAATTTTCAAGTAACTTTGTAAAAGAAAGTTTTCCCAAATAAATTATGGAGTTTTAGTTATGATTTTTCAAATTAAGGTTAAGTTTCTGGATGAAAATCTGTTTCTGGGTAGTGCCCGAGTGTCAAGCAAGGCAAGGCAAGTTGGGTAAGTGTTTTTGGTTTGCAGAGGTTATTTTACATAGTTTGAGGGACGCCCCACGATCATGACACAACCGAGTGACAAGAATGCGCTTAGGTTGCGCACACGTCACTTGGGTAATTTGGACAGTTGGGGTAGGTGGGTAAAAAAAATCAAACCCAGAGTTTGGTTCACCAGTAATTAAAAAGGTTTATTATCTCGTTATTGCTCACATTTTTCATTAAAACATTCATATTTCTCACCTCATCATTTGTGTCAGTTTTCCCAATTACTTTTCTATAATTATAATCAACTCATAATTATAATCAATTCAATTCAACAGCCAATTGTCTTCGTGAGAAGTTTGAGTTTAGAAACAAGCATTAAAGTTGAGTTCCGTCTTAGGAAGAAAAATAATAATGGTAACCATTTATTAGGAAGTTTGTTCCTAAAAAAGGTATGCTCCATTGCCTCTCTTTCTGATAACACACACCGCTGATGGACTTGGATATGTCTTCTGTGAAGATTAAAATTCGAATGTAAGATATTTTGAAACAATTTCCACACCATCAGTTTAATTTTATATGATATCAGAACGGACCAAAGAAATTTCCCCCACTTGACCAAACTGTCGGATGAAGAACTTTACCCAAACAAGGAACAATTAATGAAAATCTTATAAGCCACTCTCAATAGTAAACACATACCATTTTGTGTTAGTCAGTCTTTACTCATGCCATACCTAAAAGATCCCAAAATAAAAATTAAAAAAAGAAAAAAACAAAAGTGTATCTTTGGCGACCGCTCGATTTAGATTTAAAACGAAGAAGTTAATGGTACGGATTTGCAAAATAGGGAGATACTAGAATATTCAAGAAGAATAAAATTGAAAAAGGGAGGGGTCAGTCATACGGTAAGTTAAGCTCACGGTTTCCACACAAAAATGGCGGCTTATCTGAATCCCTCATTGCCGCCTTTTCTCTATCATTCTTCT
>JBBPDI010000003.1:19978000-19991589 GCA_037974545.1 Cucumis variabilis
AGCAGCGGTGAAGCAACGGGTGATGTCCGGCCTGAAACGCGTGCAAGATGTGCTGTAATTTGAAAGATGGCGGCGAAAAAGCTAAACTATTCTTCAGACATCTTTCCACGTGGTGCATGCTCTCTGTTACGATTGAGGTTGATCTGATGGCTGTTTTTCAAATAGGACCAAAACGGGAAGCTTCTTCACAGAGATTTGAAAACCACAACAGACGCTCAAAGAATTAACCCCTGATGTTGAGACCCACGATGGCGGATTGCGATGAAGCCACCGAAGAAGAAAAGGAGTTTCAATTGGAGACCACTCGGGAAGAGAAGATACACCGATAGCACCGATTCACTATGATATAGTATTGTTTTAATTATGAATTGAATAGTGGAAAAAGAAATTATCTAAAATTGATTTTCCAATAAACTACTTAAAAAATAGAAATTGCATTCATTTTGAAAACATTAGGCAAAAACCTAATCTCTACCAAGAAGTCATTGTATAGTCGTATCATTTCTCATAATATTCATAACTTGTGGTGATAAAATTGGAAGAGGATTAGTTATTTGTATTTCTATGAATTAAAGAGCCATTTTTTTAAGTATAAACTGGAGTACGAGATTTGAACAATGAACCTCTTGATTCTATTTTATAAGGAATGTGGAATTCAAATTTTTTAATATGAGATTTTCAACATGCATCCATCTTTTTGGGTTCATCAATCTTGATTGAATCACAATTTTTTTTTTTAGGACTAAAAACTCGTTACTCATTTTATCTCATAAGCTAAGGGAGGTGAAGTATCTCGGTTTTTTCAATATGAGATTATTAACAATGAAAAGATAGATATAGTAAATACCTTTTAGTTATACGACAAACATTAAACTATATGTATAACTAGAGCATATTAAGGATAATGCAACAGTACACTTTGTTAATCCAGTTCGGCAAATAAGCCTACATCTGGGGGGCTTTTTAGCTCAGATGAGGAATTTTATTGGAGATTCTTGATAAGCAACTTATCATACAAGTTACACATGAATAGTTATAACAAAACTAAATATAAAATTCAGGGTCCCCCTGAACAGTGCAGATATCTCATTAATGATTGATTCAGTCTCCCCTGAATTGCAGAGTTGATTCCACAACTTCATCAATCTTCTGGTTGACATGCTCTTAAACTGGCATCGACTCCCCCTAATGTTCAGAATTGGTTCTCCAATTCTCCATGTCTTCACGTCAACACATTCCTCAACATCTTACGTGCAGCCACATGCAAAACATGTAACTCACGGTAATACAATATTAAAAATACACAACATGAATCCATTCACCTTTGTTGTTGTTCGTTCCCACTAAAAGGATCGTCGTTACTCACATCAACAACAACAGATACATTTTTCTCTACTTGAATTTATCTAAGATACTTACCATATTTTTCTGTTACACAAAATCTTCTTACCACAAAATAAGGAACAACCCTTATGCTGATTCCTTCATGATAGGAGATGCCAAAAAGAATTTTATTCATTAAATAAATAATGAAGAACTATGTTGCCAAAATATCCTAACAAACTCTCCCTTTTTGGCCAACTATCAAAATTCTTTTTAAGCTCAATCCGAAACATCAGAGATATACAACAGCAAGACATGAGCACCAACAGCTAATAGACATACCCCAGAGGCAGCACTAAGACAAGCAGATAGAAACAAACAACACACCCAACTATCACACCAAAACACATTTCCCAGCCACATGCTCAACACCACATTAAACAAAGCAATTAATCTGTGCATTCATTCAATCATTTACCGATATACACGATCACAACAAACTTAAAAAACATTACTAGATGAAACAAAAAAACAACCAAATCAAAAAACACCAGTAACCAAAATACGCCAGAAAATTACACAGCACCATATATATCTCCCCCTTTGAGCACAAAAAAGAATCACACGGAACGAGCACCAGAGGAGGAGAAGCAACTAACTTCAAATGACGAATCAGAGAGTCAACTTCAGCCTTACGATCAGAAAGCAAAGAAATAGTAGATGACAATGCTCGAAACTCAGCAAACAGGGAATTCAACACACGATTAATATCCCCAGCAGCCATTTGTGAACCCGAGGGAATATCAGAAGAGAAAAGATTAGCAAAACGAGAGGAGGGACTAACATACTCAATGTTAGATACATGGGACCCCTGAAACAACTTATAACTTAAAGAAATTGTGTGGGGGCGAGGTCCAGGAGCATCGCTCGAACTGAGAATATCGGGATATAGATGAGTAATCAGACTAGAAAGAAATTGAGGGAGAGCAATTGGAATTTTCACCCCAAAAGTACCCACATGTTTAAGAAGCTGGGAGTAAATAACCCCCTTCCCCCGTATCCACTGTAGCCCCAGTTCCAATACGAAAAAGAAAAATGGCTAAAGCAACAGACAATGTCGAGCATGAGAGGATGGAAACCAATTAGCCATGCCAATTTTATGAAGAATAGCATATTTGACGCTGAGAGATGCAGAGGGGATGCTCGACATAGGCCAGACAGTGAGAGACCCTCCAGTCAATACAGAAGCCAATGTCTCAGTAGAAGGCATTGTTAAATCAACATCTACTACAGAAATAAGCCCAAAAAATTCATTGATCACAGAGGGAGAAATAGTAATACGATGACCCTGAACATGAATAACCTGATAGTTAGGACTACTTGGATCATCAAAGTTTGAAGGTAAATTGTCAATCAGTTCTCAGATAAGTTTGGGATAAAAAGGACCAATATTGAGAATGGTACGAGAGAGACCTGAGCGATCGATGAGATCCATTACCGCTACACAAGACTTATGCTTATCAGATATTCACCTCATCAGCTAACCTGCGCTGCATCACAAACTTCCAGTGCTGAGCATTTTCCTCATGGTGAAAGGAAATTTCATCAATAGGCACAGAGGGAATGTTGCGAGGAAAACATCTACGACCAGTCTTGATAGTCACCCCTCATGGTTCAGAAACTCTGCGAGAGGAATGAGGAGGAGACGATCTTTCAGTTGGAGGTGGAACTGTAGGTGGCTGTACAGGAGAGGAAGGAGGAGGTGCTGAAGATGGAGCAGCAGGCGAACCTGGAGTGGGAGTTAGAACTGAGGACAGAGGATTTGAACAGGGAACAGAAGCCTGACCCGAAGCATCTGACACGGATAATGACGAAGCTGATTCTACAGGAGCTTTCTCCTTTGAGAAAGGCGAGCTTGGCTTCCTGGTAAAACACCTTGGGACAGAAGATTGCGATCGAAACTGCGTCCGTAACAATTTCGCTAAAGAAACTCCATCTTGAGAATCAGAAGAGAAGCTGAAAGACTTGCCCTGAGAAACATCATGTACAGAATCAGAACTCCTCAGACTTACAGTGTAAGGGATTTTCTCACGATCAACCAAACACACATACGGACGATGAGCAGGACTACTCTTGAGGCATTTTCCTCGCATGTGTACTCCATACAAGTTAGATTGAATGTCAAACTTAGACGAAACCCGAGACTCTTGATAATATCCTCATCGAGTACTAACCATAGTGATCAAATAGAAGAGCAATCAACAAGGAAGAGGATGAGACGCCTGAAGAGATGAGAAATACAGGGAACACGTCGTTGCCTTCAGATATAAAAGACCTTCCTGCCAAAACAGATAATAAATGCACATGGGCCTGAGAGATGGGCCAAATGGTTTATGCAAATTACAACCATAATACAACTCAACAGATTCTGTTCGTTAAGCAAGAGGACGACAGACCCCCCAATTCTGCCCTTAAGTATTCAAATGAAGCAGCATCAAGAGGCTTGGTAAAGATATCTGCCAACTGAAGGGCTGATCGAACATGGACAAGCGATATAACTTTTTCTTCAACCAAATTTAGAATAAAATGGTGGCGAATATCAATGTGCTTATTTCGACTGTGTTGAACAGGGTTCTTAGAGATGTCAATAGTGCTCATATTATCACAGTAAAGAATCATAGTGTCTTGAGATAGACCATATTCATAGAACATTTGCTTCATCCAAACAAGCTGAGCACAAGCACTACCTGCTGCAATCTACTCTGCTTCTGCTGTGGAAAGCGAGACAGAATTTTGCTTTTTACTAAACCAGGAAATCAGATTGTTTCCCAAAAAGAAACATCCACTCGATGTAGATTTTCTGTCATCAGAAAACCTGCCCAATCGGCATCACTATACCTAACCAGAGCAGAAGTTGTATCAAATGAATACTGGATTCCATAATCAGAAGTTCCCCTGATGTATTTAATTATGCGTTTAACAGCCTGAAGATGAGAAAGACGAGGAGCTAACTGAAAACAAGCACAAACCTCAACTACATAGGCAATATCCGAATGGCTGACAGTAAGATATAACAAGCTGTCAATCATACTTCTATACATTGTGAGATCCACTGTCTCCGATACACAATCTCTAGTGAGCTTGATATGAGTAACCGTGGGAGTTTTCTTAGCTTGAGACTTCTCAAGACTAAATTTTTTTGATCATGTTGAGAGCATACTTTTCTTGAGAGATAAAGATACCAGACTGACTTTGCTTTATTTGTAACTCAAGAAAAAATGACAGTTCTCCAACTAAGCTCATCTCAAACTCAGACTTCATAATGGTGACAAAACTGGTTACATTAGCATCAGGAAACCCTCCAAAGATGATGTCATCCACGTATATTTGAGCTACAATGATATTTTAACCAATCTGATTGATGAATAGAGTTCTGTTAGAGCCTCCACAAACATATCCCTGTTTTTGAAAATATTCGGTCAATCGTTTATATCATGCGCGCAGAGCTTGTTTAAGTCTGTACAATGCTTTGTTTAGTTTGTATACATGCTGTGAAAAAGTTGAATCAATGAGCCCTTTAGGCTAAGACACATATACCTCTTCATATAAATATCCATTTAAAAACGCACTTTTGACATCCATCTGATACAATTTGATTTTTTGTATGCATGCAATGCTAAGCAACAAACGAATAGCTTCTAGTCTGGCAACAGGAGCAAAGGTTTCAACAAAATCCACACCTTCAACCTGAGTATACCCTTGAGCAACTAGACGAGCTTTGTTTCGAACAACCACTCCATGTTTATCGGTTTTATTTTTAAAGACCCACTTTGTGCCAATAACATTCACACCTGTTGGCTTAGGTACTAATTCCCAAACATTATTTCGTTGAAACTGAAGTAACTCTTCTTGCATTGCGCTTATCCAATCATCTTGAAGAACTTCAGTGACGGTCTTGGGTTCAATAGATGAAATGTAACATATGTTCGCAATCATTTTTGTATAATTAATCCGGTCCTCCTTTCTGGTAATGACTCTGCTTTGAATATCTCCAATGATATTGCTCGAAGGATTCTTCTTAGAAATATGTAAGGGAGGTCCTGATGGGATCACAATTTGCTTTTAAGGAGATCCAATTTGTTCAGTGTTGCTTATCATGTCAGTCTCATCAGACACAGTTTGTGTGACAGAATTTATCTTAGTGGGTGGTATCAAGCTTTGAATAACTATTGTTTCCTCATTGTCTTGTTCGTTAGGAATATTTCCACATCATCATATATTACAACATCGATAGATTCCATTACTGCCTGCGTTCGCTGATTGTATACTCTAAATGCTCTACTATTTGAAGAATATCCCAAGAAAATTCCTTTATCAGCTTTAGCATCAAGTTTTCTGTGATACTTTCTATCTGCAAGGATGTAGCAAATACTTCCAAAAATGTGAAAGTATTTTACATTTGGTTTCTTCTTTTTCCACAGTTCATATAAAGTCACAGTTGTCCCTGCTCGAATAGTTACTCTGTTATGAATATGACATGCCGTATTCATTGCTTCAGCCCAGAACTTTAGTGGCAACTCCTTGGCGTGAAGCATAACACGAGCCATTTCTTGCAGTGTGTGAATTTTTACGTTCCACAACCCCATTCTGTTGCGGAGGCAGAGGAGCAGAATATTCATGAGTGATCCATTCACTTTCACAGAAATCATCTAACTCTTCGTTTTCAAACTCTCTACCATGATCACTTCTAATCCTGACTATATTCAGTCCTTTTCTTCATTGCAAATTACGACACATATTCATACATACTCTGGTTGTCTCACTTTCGAAATCTTCTTTGAACCTCCCTCACTCATTTCGTACTCATTCAATCTCTGTCTGTCTATTCTCTCTCTCTTGACTTCGTAAACCTAGAAACTCTCACTCCTTCGCACAAACTCATAATCGGATATTCAGATGCGAAGCGATTCCCACGAAAGTGCGATTCATTATTTCATAAAAAGATATTAAGAAGATGAAATTCTAAAGCTCTGATATTCAGGTTAATATGTCCTTATCATGACTTACTTTTTAGAAATTTGACCCACGTGAACCGTGAATAATCATCAACACAGAAAAACACATATCTCTTTTTTCCTAAGCTCTCAGTTTGTACTGAACCCATGAGATCCATATGAAGAAGTTCTAAAACCCGATTGGTATAACATTCACCAACTTTCTTATGAGAAGTTCGAATTTGCTTACCTTGCTGAAGTTCTCGTAAAATAGTTGATACTTGGTGTCTAAGGTTGGTATTCCCATTATTGCCTCATGTTTGAGAACCTTTCCTAAAGTACTAAGGTTGATGTGCCCTATCTTCTTGTGCCATTGTTTAGTTAGACTCTCTCTAGAAATACTACATATCTCTCCTTGATTTGAGTTCCAATGATAGCAGTTATCTGCCTGATGGATTCCTATCATAACTTCAACATTTCTATTATCAGTTACAGTGCATCATTCAGAACAGAAGTAAACCTTGTACCCTTGATCATAGAGCTGATTAATACTTATGAGATTTGTTGTAAGACCTTCTACATAACGCACATTGTTCAGTCTGGGCAGATGATCTTCTGTGATGTCTCCTTTGGCCAAAATTTTACCTCTGGCTCCGTCTCCAAAAGTTACAAATCTTGATGAACATTCAGTCATGGTCGAGAAATATGATCGATTTCTAGTCATATGTCTTGAGCATCCACTATCAAAATACCAATTTTCTCGACACACTTGTACTGAAGTAAAAGCTACATTTCCTTTCTCTAACTGTTGTTTTCTTTTCCACACTTGCTTGACTTCTGCACCCTTTTTATGATTATATGCTTCTAACCCTGATCTTGACTTTGACTGCTTCCTTCTCCATTCCTGCTTAATGTTTTTACTTTTACCATAATAACGTGCTGTTAAATATGAACTGGGAATCATTGTCCACTTCCTACTTTTGAACTCATTTCTCACCTTGTAACAGAAAGACTTGATATGACCTATCTTTCCACACAAATAGCATATTCTTCCTTGATCTGTTGAGAATAACTTTCTCTTGATTTGAGTCACTGCAGACCTTGTTGTTCAGAATACCGTGCAGGAACAAAAACTATTTTGTTTTCTCCATTCTTTTTCTGAATTCTATTATCATACCCCAGTCCCTGCTTAGACGAGTCACTTATACCCATTAACAAAATCTGATTCAGATTTTTCGTTCCTGAGTTCAACATTTTTACAAACTTTTCAAGTTGTTCATGTTTCATCTATACTTTCTTCAATCTGAATTTTATATTTGAAATAACGGTCAACAATCTTTGATTTTCTTCCATTAGACTCTGGATTTTTTCTTTCTGAACAACTCGAATTGCAGTATCCTCTTTCCATTTTAACATCATGTTACTATAATTCACATCATCATTTTCTTCGTCATCTGGTTTAGAGATTGATTCTTCCTCATCTCCCAAGAAAATACTGATAAACGCATTCACATACTCTTCCTCATCAGTTTCTTCATCTGACAGAGTTGCAGCAAAACTTTTCTTTTGTTTTTCCTATCTTCTCAAGTATGTTGGACATTCTTCTTGATAGTGTCCATGTCCTCCACACTCCCTACACTTAAACTGACGATTTTCTCTGCTGGACGAACGTTCTGATTCTCTATTGTCGACTCTTTTTGACTCCTGAAAGTTTGACCTGTTTACCTCTCTTCTTCTAAAATTCTATGAATTTTTATTGCTCGAGCCTCCATAACTACCAGAATTATTAAACTTTTTAACAACATTGGAGAACTGCTTAGTCAACATTGCAATTTATTCATTCATTGACTCACAAGGGGATTTTCCTTTTTCTAGACATGTCTCCTCTTACATAGTAGGAAACACAACTCCTTTTCCTTTGATCTCTTGCTTCGGAGATGCCTTCACCAAGATTAAATGCATCATTGGCTATTTCGAATACACAAACATTATATTCTGCAATGGTTTTCTCTTCCATCATTCTTAATGATTCAAATTTTGAAGTTAGCAACAATAATCGAGATGTCTTGACCTTGGACGTTAATTCAAAAGCAACCTCTAATTTTTTCCGTGCTTCTTCAGTAGTAGCACTGAGCTGATTAATTTGAATATATTTAGATCAACCCCATTGTATAAAACATTGAGGGCTCGTGAGTTTCCCAAGGAACTCTGTTCTTCCGCATCAGTCCAGTCTTCCTCAGGTTTTGGTACAAATTTTCCATCAACAATCACCATGGGTGGAGTTCATCCAGCCTTCACCGCTTTCCAGGCCTTCGCATCCAGAGATTTTAGATACAAAATCATTCGAGTTTTCCAATAGGAATAATTTTTTCCATCCAACACAGGTGGTCTTGAGGCTACAGTCACTTCTCTGGCTGCTTCCATTTGCATCGAACTTGCTCTTATACCAATTGAAAAGATAGATACAGTAAATCCTTTTAGTTATACCACAAGCATTAAACTATATGTATAACTAGAGCATATAAAGGATAGTGCAACAATGCAATTTGTTAACCCAGTTCGGCAAATAAGCCTACATCTGGGGAGCTTTTTAGCTCAGTGAGGAACTTTATTGGAGATTCATGATAAGTAACTTATCATACAAGTTACACATGAATAGTTATAACAAAACTAAATATAAAATTCAGGGTCCCCCTGAACAGTGCAGAAATCTCATTAATGATTGATTCAATCTCCCCTGAATTGCAGAGTTGATTCCATAACTTCATCAATCTTCTGGTTGACATTCTCTTAAACTGGCATTGACTCCCCTTGATGTTCAGAATTGATTCTCCAATTCTCCATATCTTCACGTCAACACATTTCTCAACATCTCACGCACTGCCACATGCAAAACATGTAACTCGTGGTGATACAATATTAAAAATACATGACATGAATCCATTCAACTTTGTTGCTGGTCGTTCCCACTAAAAGGATCATCGTTACTCACATCAACAACAACAAATACATTTTTCTCTGCTTGAATTTATCTAAGATACTTACTGTATCTTTCTGTTACACAAAATCTTCTCACCACAAAATAAGGAACAACCCTTATACGAATTCCTTCATGATAGGAGCTGCCAAAAAAAATTATATTTATTAAATAAATAATAAAGAACTATGTTGCCAAAATATCCTAACAAACAAAATACAGATGTCAATTGAGCTAAGCTTTTTTTTTTGGCTATAAAGGGTCAATTTTTTTAGTATATAACGATTATGATGATGAGAGATGGATCAAACCTTCCACTCTAGGATATAAGATTCTTCTAAAGTAAAATATTTAATGTTGTTGGTGAAAGAGTGGGGTGGCCCAAATATGACTTACCTAAGAATTAAGATACACCTCATCAAAATTTATAAAATGAATTTATAAGATTCATGTATATAAAATTATAGTTAATTGATGTGAATCATGGTGTTCCACTTATTCCGGAAGAACCAATTACAGATCTAAAGCATCAAAGATTCAACAATCATTCGTTCTTCATGTACAAGAATGGATAGGATTGGTTCGCAGTCAATTTCATGTGCCACATACTAATACAAGAGATGAATGACCATTTGGGGATTTGATGATAAATGTTTTCTTGATTGAAGTGGACTATGAGGTCGACATTAAGCTTTTTTGAAGCCAACAATTTGAAGACCATTTTTATTGTATTTTTATTTGTTTTAATTTAACAAGTTAGGGTAGCCTAGTATTAAAGATGGTGGTTGAAAATTAGTTGTTGGAAGATAAAATGATTAGTTAATGTTTTAAAGATTTTTGGTATTTTCATTAATTAGGATAGAACCTCTACAAGGCTATATAATGTCTTTATCCTTTCATTTGTAAGGACAAAAGACTTTAGATGAATGCAATTTGAAATCTCATTTTGAGAGGTTTTCCTTAATTTGAAATTCCTGTGATAGAATGCATGCGGGCCATTCAATCTAACTTGGTTAAGTTTGAGAGTAACTTAATTTACAACAATATTTCCAAATCTTGCTTCTAAATCTTCAATCTAAGAGGTAATCTAATCCTAACTTTCTCTTGGTTGATCTAAATTAGTATAAGGAAGTGTTAGTTTCTTATTTCAAAGGTTCTTACTCCATTAATAGCTTGGATCTTTGGATTGAGGATTAAGATTGCCCTATCACTAATACAAAACTATTAAAAGATGGAGATTTTCCTTTTCTTTTTCAAATTTCTAAAAAGAAAGATTTAGACAAAAGATCTAAATCTACTAGAAATTTTCACAAATGTCTTAAATTATGATTTATTTTCTGGGTTAGGTTTTCATATATTTTTAGGACAACTATAACCTTGTCATATTTATTAATTATATATAATTTTCTAAATTCATTCAAATTATTTCCTTATGTAGATTAAACTCAATTTATTATGTAAATGATAACTTCTTTATTTTCCCTATTAATTAATACATAAATTTATTGTGGAAATTAATTAGAAATATTTTATTAATTCAATATAAAATGAAATTTTTTCTAATATGGAATAATTTAATAATTACATATAACATCATCTCATTATTTTCATCACCCGTGAATATTCTATGAAAAAAATTCCAGTTATTTGTTCTTTCATCTTCTATTTCGTAGCATATATTCTGGTCATGTTCGTTCTATTTTGTTTAATTTTTTATTATTTAGTTCATCCTTTTTTTGTAAAGGTATTGTAATAAATGCAGGGGTGAGGATTACCTCTTGTCCATAGGTACATACAGATGCCAGTTGAGCTAAACTCATGTTGTCTATTCAGTTCATCTTTCTGTCATGTTCAACATAGAATTTTTATTAAATGTCCTGTCATTCGTATATACTATGATAGACTACTAAATATTAAATATATGTTTTGTGATTTGTCACATATATACCACAACATATATTCAATAATACATACACATTATTTTTCATGTTTTGTGAATTTCAAGCCAACCTAAAATGTATTCAAAAGTGGATACTATTCATCCTCGTAGTGTTAGGGTTCGTTGGTAGGGTTTACTATGGGGTGGAGGGAATATTCTCACGCATTCCTTCTGTGCTTGTTGGCCATCAGAGACAGATTGGGTACTAGAGATAGGTTAAGTCGGTGGGACAGATCGGTTCCTTTTTCTTGCATTCTTTGTGGGAGGAATTGTGAGTCTCATGATCATTTGTTCTTTTTGTGTCCTTTTGGGTGTGAGATTTGGTCTAGGGTCCTTCAGATTATGTCATCATCTCATAGGATTGGGTATTGGGGAGTTGAGTTGTCTTGGATTTGTCATCAGGGTATTGGCAACGATTTGAGGAAGAAATTGTGGCGTGTTCTCTGGTGTGCTACAATTTACTTTATCTGAAAGGAGCGCAATCATCGTCTCCATGGAGGTTAGGCTTGTGAGCCTATGGTTCTGTTTCTACTCATCTATTCTTGTATCCGTGCTCGTGTTGCTTCTTGGTGTGAGAATGCTCATGATCTTATTTAGTTGGTTTCTTTTGTCTTTCCTTTATTTGCTTGTCCCCATGCTATGGGGTTGTTATTCCTCTATTTTGGTTCTATTTTGTTGTGTTGTTTTTTGTTCTTATTTTTTTGCTTTGGCTGGTGCCTTTCTTTGGTCTTTTTAATTTCTTAGGGTCTGTGTGAGCGTTTTTTGCTCTTGTACCTTGGTCTCAGGCTGTGAGGTCCACTTTGTTGTTGTATAACAATATGATTACCTTTTAAAAAAATTATTCAAAAGGTGTACGTATCACTTCAACTTTCAAAACGACATAACATTAATGCTTAAGTAGAAGTTCGCAACTCATAACTTACCAAAATGTTCAAAAAGTGTGAAAAAAGTATTGTAAGACCCAAAACAACAACCAAGTGTGCAAGTGCAAGAAACTCAGTTTAAAAAAAAAACATAAAAATTGTTCAAAATTTGCCTAAGGTCAAAATGATCTAACAATGCTTAAGTGTAAGTTTGTAACTCATAACCTACCAAAAAGTTTAAAAAGTGTGAAAAAAAGCACTTTAAAACCTAAAATGGAAACAAAGTGTATAAGTGTAATAAACTTAGTTTCAAACCAACTTAAAAAAGTGTTTAGAACATGTCTAATTATCACTTGAACTTTCAAAACGACCTAACAATACTTAAGTAAAAGTTTGTAACTCGCTATCGTAGACATTTTATAGCGTCTTACAAAAGATCATGACAATCCATGTCATCAAAAATCAGGATTTTTAATAGCGTTTTGGAAAGGTTATAAAAACATACTTGTCATTGTGTATCTTTTTATTGATATCATTTATGATAGCATTTTTTCAAGGCTATAAAAAGTGCATTTTAATAGCGTTTTGGAAAGGTTATTAAAATAACTTTGTAATAGAGTTTTGTTAAAACTATGAAATTTTTTTTTATAGCAACGATATATCATAAGTTATTGATTGCCTATTATAGCATTTTTTTAAACAAATATAAATGTTTAGAACCTTTAGATAAAAGTTACAATAATATAGTATTTTCACATATTTTACCTATAATAAACTTTTTAAATATGAATATTCAATTCTAAACATCAACATATAAAATACATCCTAGGGAAGGAAATTTATTTAAAAGGCTATTGTTCATGTCTCATACATTGTTAACTAATAAAAAGTCAAATAACAAAAACGATACTTATAAGATAGAAAGAGTTCGTACCATCAAAATGTTATTTTTACAAAAGATTTATATTGTCCTGCACAAAATGCTATTTTGTCAAACCCACCTCTTTTGTCAAGAACGTAGATTTTCACATGCAAAAAGAAAAGCTTCCGATTGGGAATAGATATATTGTATGGTATAAGTAAAGTATAAACATAAGTAAAGTATAAACATTTGCTAGATACTAATTAAAAGAAGAATAAAATAAAACAAAGAATGGCATGTCTGAAACTCAAAAATAGCTAATTAAGACAAATTAGAAACTAAAGAGAAGGAATACGTTGTACAAATTTTATTTTTCTGAGCAAGCTAGAAAAGTAGAGTACCAGCTGCTTCTGAATTATGCTCCTTGCCTCTACAAGTTACTTCTAACTCAAGTTCTCTCTCCGTAGCTTCAACTTCAGATTTTTTAGCATCCTATAGCTTACTCAAATAAAACTGTTTTCTTCTAGATATTTATAACTCTTTTTCCTTCTTGTAATAGAAAAAGGAGTAGGAGAGAATCATGAGATTCTATTATCAAATCTACTAATTAATTAACAATTAATCAATTAGT
>JBBPDI010000003.1:20010115-20020980 GCA_037974545.1 Cucumis variabilis
TAATCTCTCTTGCTTTGTTCAATGCTCTTCATTTGTTTCATTGTATATACAAAATTATTGATTGATATCAACAAATGGTGAGACTTCACACATGTATATGAAACTTCTTTCGTTGCGATCATTCCATAAGATCCATAGATCAGTTGCAACAGCCACATTGTAGTGTATGATTCTCTTTGCATTAGAGTGATTATTTTGGCATATTTTGGAGCAAAGTTCGTGGACATTCCTGCTATCATTTATCCACCCTGTCTGTGTTGCGATCTTCCTCCATATTTTCTTCGTGAAGTCACAATGGATAAAAATGTGGTATGTGATTCACTGTTAACAGAGTGGGCATCAATTCAGATTGAGGCAATGATTTCGAAGCTTCTTTTGTAATACCTCTATAAAGTTTATGCTGTTGTGTGATAACGTTCATAACAAGAATTTTACCTTTTTTGGGACGTTGGTTTTCCAAAGATTTTTATACATCCACTGGGCATAAGAATTCTGCTGTTTGTCTTCTGACTGAAACTTAGCATTTTTTTTTTTTTTATCAAAGATATGTCAAAAGTTCCATCATTTCTAAGCTTCCAAACTGGAGCATCTTTTCTGTTTGTAAGATGAAAATGGTTTAAGTGAGATTTTATTGCATTTCATTAGGCAATCTCTTTGGCTTTGCGGTTTCTTCTTGGTTTTAAATCTCGATCCATCATGTCAAGGTTCCATGCATCCTTGACGAATCCTTCTAAGAATCGAGACAATGCAAAAAGCCTTGGTGCTTCGATGTTCAAGGGCCTAATGAGCTTCAGTTTCCTTTCCAGAACGAAACATTTTTATCTTTGTTTATTTTTCTTGATAGATTTTGTGAAAAATAGGTGAGACGATAAATAATATCCTCCAGCTATGACTAACGTGATTAACTGCAGAAATAGTTAATGTAACAAAATGATCAAACGTAACAAAATGAACAAATAACATAGAAGGCTTTGATAACCTATTTCGGCAAATACGGCGTACATCTAGGAAGCTTCTTTTGCTCAAATAAGAAATATTATTAAGATTCAAAAGACAGTAACTTAAATCTAAAGCTACTTTTGATAAGTTATCACCATAACTTAAAATAAACTCAGTTGGCTCCCCCTGAATGTAGTCGTGTATCTTTTTGAAGACGAATTCAAGCTCCCACTAAATCATATATTAACCGCAGTACAATTATCTCAACCTTCATTCATATTTCTTATCAATCGATACTATGTTAAATCACTTAACGATTTTCAATAATCTATCATACCACATAAGGTAACTAAGATACCTTCGAAAAAGTTCTTTGGTAACACGAATTTCTTCTAATAAACTCTAGTAATTCGTACACAAAAACTTGCCAGAAGCTTCACAATTTAAAAACTTTATCAAATCTTCAAGATCTTCTTTGAATATCTTATCTTGTATACACAAACCACTAATGAAGATATCAATAATTCTTTATAAAATAAAAAAGGTAACCGGCGTTTACCTTCGTACAGATTCTTCACCAAAAATATAAACTTCTGAACAACAGCTATTGAAGAATGGATTTTACATTCAGAACTTCTGCTTTTTAAAATCAAAAAACGAAGAACTTCTTTACGATAAAATATTCCTAAATACGAGGAATATGTTTTATCTTCTTCTTTAAAGGAGATATTTAAGGAAGGTTTTTTAACTCCTTATTAAAAGATATTTATAAATGATCCTAAAGATAAGAGAGATATTTTATCTTTCTTTAAATAAAAATAAAACTAATTTCATATTTGTCAAAAAAATCTAACAATTTTTATTAAACCAGTTTATGTTTTTATGACATACTTCTAGGGGGATTTGAGGCTAGTAAATCTACTTTCGGGGCAAAAGTCTCCCATAGAAACTTGCTTATATTTTGCCATGATCAATCGTTTTTAGAGGGGATTTTCTTTGTTGTGGAAATGCCATAGCCATTTTCATAGTAACATGGTGTTTGTGGTAGTCACTCTATTTATTCCCAGTCCTCTTCTTATCCTTGGGAGAAGTAGCCATTCTCAAATTGACAAGGTGTATGATGCTGCTTCCATTATGTTTGTTTTCGGTGTTGTCTTTCCATAAAAAATTCCTCCATATTCTTTTTATGTTTTTACACAGACTTTGAGGCTTTGTAAACTAATAACAAATAACTGGGTGGGCTGGACATAGTTGAGAGTATTTCCAATTGCTTAGGTTTTTTCAATATTATTTTTTGGGATTTTTTCCCAAAAGAAGGCAAACTGTGGTTTTCTCAAAGAGGCATCCCCAGATAATCAATTTGGGAAGAAAGAGTGAGGTATGCCCCATCCATTTGTGACATCCTTGGCTCTATATATCTCTGTTAATGTTGATCGCAGATATTAATTGTGGATTTCTTAAGATAAACTTCTAGTCCCGTAGCCATTTCAAATGAACATTGGTTAAGCTTGCATCATTGTCTTCCACAAGAATAAGAATGTCATGAGCGAAGAGAAGGTGTGTTAGGTGTCACAATCGCAACCTTTCAAACTTGGGACGAGCGATTGTGTGACACTTGTTCGATCCAATCAACATGTCAGTCGATCAAAATTTAAAATCTGTGGACAAACTCAGCATACGATTCAACCTCCTATCACACTTTTGGGAAAATGTTTTAGAAAATGTTTTAGAAAATGTGAGAGAGAAATAAATCATTGAAATCGTTGTTAAAACAAGCATTGAAGTCTATCAATTGCAATAAGAAAGCATATATTACAAAGAGTGCGACAAAGCTTGGGCGGGGATTCAACTTCTATATCTCCCCTATAGTACATTTTGAATATTTTCAATTTTAGTTGGCCTGCATATGAAAATGCTGAAACGTCAATCCCAAGCTTTATGACTTAAAAAAGAAAGCAACTAGCTAAACTATGTACAAGGCATAAAGATAAGATAAATTGGGTGTAATCGAAGCATATGACCATAAGCAAACATGCCCTAATAAGTATGGCCGTTAAATTCTCTCCCACTTAAACAGTTGACGTCCCTTTTGACTGGTGAAGCTTGAATTCTTCGATCTTCTTCGTTCACGCTTCTAGATCTTCAGCACGTTTCCAACTAGTTTCTTCTAGAGAAAGGTTCTTCCACTTCACTAAGTACTTGTGGATCCTTCTTGTGGGTCTTCGACCCTTCCTCACTCATTCGGCTAGGACTTCCTTAACCTCTTTATCCTCTTTTTGACTGAGGTTGATGCTTGGTCAGACTATAATATTATGCTGCATGTCATGAGGATCTTGATGGTAGGACTTCAAGTTACTCACATGAATTGTTGGATAAATTTTCATCCATGTGGGCAACGCCACTCTATAAGATGTACTCCCTACTCTTTTTAGCACTTCCATTGGTCCCTCGTATTTCGTCACGAGGCGTTAGTCTTTGCATCCCCAAAATCGAATTTGTTTCGATTGCAGTTTAATGAGGACTTGATCTCCTGCTCGAAACTCAAGAGGGTAGTGCTTCTTAACTGTCCACTTCTTCATCCGCTTCGAGGCTTTCTCTAGATAGGCTCGAGCAATGTTCGTTGTCTGTTTCAATTCCATGGAAAAATTGTGAGCAATGGGATTCTTCCCTACATAGGGGTGATCAACAAGATACGACAATACAGGTTGCCTACCAAAAACAATCTCAAACAGACTTCTCTGCCTTGCATTAACAAAATTGAGCTACATCTAACAACTCGACCTAATTCTTCTACCTTGCATTAACAAAATGGCGCAAATACTCTTCGAGCATACAGTTAAACTGCTCGGTCTGATTTTCTATCTGAGGATGGTAACTTGAGGACACATTTAGACTTGTCCCTAAGAAAGTTATATTTCTGTCCAAAAAGTCTCAATAAACCTACCATCTCGGTATCTCACAATGCTTGACGGTACATTCCATAACTTGACAATATGTCTGAAGAAAATCTAGGCTGTCAATTCGGCTGAGCACAACTTGGTAATGGGAATAAAAGTGGCATAATTCAAAAACCAATCTATGATGACCAAGATGGTCTCGTAATCACCAACATTAGGGAAATGTGTGATGAAGTCCATAGAGATACTCTCCCACGGTCTTGTTGGGACTAGCAGAGGTTTGAAAAGTCCAACAAATTTCACTTTCTCGATTTTATCCTGTTGACACACGAGACACATCTTTGTGTATTGCATGACGTCGTCCCTCATATTAGGCCTAAAGTATCCCTTCTTCAGTAAGGCTTATGTTCTCTGCTATCTGAGGTGGTTGACTCACAGAGTGTCATGACATTCGTGTAGTAATTTCTTCCTCAGGTCCCCTCCTCTAGGGACATACAACCGCTTCCCCTTTGTTATTAACAGGCCATCTTCAACCCAAAATTGTCTTGTCTTACCAATCATAGCTAAACTCATGACACTTTGGGCTGCAGAATCTTTCTGCAAAAATTCTCTCAAAACATCACAAATAGGACCGTCAATCTGACTTGCATGAAGATGAGCTAACATGAACAGAGTTGCATGTTCGTTTTTCCAACAAAGCGAATCGGTTGCTCGATTACTCACCCATTTCTTATGCTCAAACTTGAAATCAAAATCAGCTAGGAATTCCTGCCACCTTACTTGTTTGGAAGTAAATTTTGGTTGTGTAAAGAAATGGCAAGTAGCACGGTTTTGCCCTTATCAGTAACTCAATCTCATGATTAATCATTCTTTGTGGAGGCAACGTTTTAGGCAGACTATCTGACATCACATCTTTGTACTTCTCTAAGACACACGAAATGTCTTTGGAGACTGTTTCCCCTTGACTTCCCAACGGCTCCAATAGAATAGCCATAAACGTTGGTTCGTCTCGAGGAAGGCCTTTCTTCAATTGCATGGCCGAAATCATCTTTATCCCATCAGGCTGGCAAATATTTGTTTATACAACAGTGGGCGTAGCTCCAATAATCACCAGATATTTGGCTAGCAACATTGGTATGACCTAATGTTCAAGTAGAAATTCCATTCCCAGTACTACATCGAAGGCATCCATTTTAATGAGCACCAAAACTATGAGACCGTTCCATGCTCCCAACCTTATCATCTTTTGTTTTACCAGTCTGATGATAGGTAAGGCAGCTGAATTCACAGGCTTCATTTTTTCCGTGTCTTTCTTCTAATGGAGATTCAGCCGTCTGGCTTCTACTTCTGCTATGAAATTGTAGATTGCACCAAAGTCCACTATAGTGCTCTTGGGCGGTTTTTGGTTAAGTCAACAGTCCACGTACATTAGACCATTCTTCATCGGCCCATTAGTCTCCTCTACATTCTTCTGGAGAGATTACAAAATTTTTAGGGCCCCTATTCTCGGGTTTTTGCCCTCTTCTATCTGGTCAACTTCTCCTTCAATCTGACTCAATCTATCATCTAAATCTGAGGTTAACGTGGCTTGAAAAGCATTGAAGACTGTTTTGTTGGGATACTCTCTAGCAAGATGGGGCCCTTTACATATGAAACCACTAAGCGAACAGTTGGTTTCTTTCTTTAAAGCGTTCCACATGTCAATTGTGCAACACCCTTCTTGGATGTCGATGTATCGGGACATCCACCATAATTTTGCATTCACTTTGGTCTCTTTAGTAACTGTATTTACGGTCTTGAAATATTGTTCAATATCAAAGATGAAGTTTTCCAACGCCTTTGCATCTCTCGTCCCACAGAAGGGCTTGGGTTTAGGAATTTTTATTCTGCCAACATGGATGGATCCTCTAACTTGAGCCTGGTTTGCCAATGCTTGCATTGTAAGGTTCACCTTCGTGTGCACCTCTGCAATTTCATTCCTCACAACATTGAGGGTAGCTAAAAAATCCTCATTCATATTGTTTATCATTTCCAATATGTTCTTGTACGAGTTATCTAGCTCAATAACTCGTTCTTCCATTTGGACAACAAAGCCCGATGAATTTCCATGCTCGTAGGTGACATTTCCCGTTCTTACAATTCAGAATTCTAGAGTGTCAACTCTAATCAGCAAGTCTTATATGGGTAGTCAGTCGAGATGACCAAACAATTCATCAATGCCACCGACTTTCTTGGCAACTTTCTCAAGTCGCTTTTCTAAGAGCTAGATGGAATCAGAAACTTCTACCAGGTAGAGCATCTGCTCTTCGAGCCCAACGAGTCTTTCATTATGGGTTTTGTTAGACTGTTTCACAATTGACATCTTTCTATCTCAAATCGTCAACTAGCCAATTTGGCTCTTATACCACTTGTCACAATTGTAACCTTTCAAACTCGGGACAAGTGATTGTGTAACACTTGTTCGATCCAATCAACAAGTCAGTCGATCAAAATCCAAAATCCACGGACAAACTCGATGTACGATTCAACCTTCCATCACGTTTTTGGGAAAATATTTTAGGAAACGTAAAAGAGAAATAAATTCATTGAAATCATTGTTAAAACAAGCATTGAAGACTGTCAATTGTGATAAGAAAGCATAGATTGCAAAAAGTGTGACAAGGCTTGGGCGGACATTTAACTACTAATGCCTCCCCTATAGTACATTTTGAACATTTTTAGCTCTGGTAGGCTTGCATATGAAAATGTCGAAACGTCACTCTCAAGCTTTATGATTTAAAAATAAAAGAAACTAGCTAAACTATGTATAAGGCATAAAGATAAGATAAATTGAATGTATTTGGAGCATACGGTCATAAGCAAACATACCCTGGACAAGTATGACCATTACATTAGGTTGAAGTCTTTAGAGAATATATTCTTTTTATCGTTCCTTTCTATTCAAGGTCGTGGAAAATAGAGTTGAAGGTTGTCCATTCACTACTATAAAACTGGCAATACTTGACGCTTGCAGTCTTGATATTATTGACAATTTTAATAAAAACTGTAAACTGTCAAGTAGAAAAAAAATGTCAAGAATAACCAATTGTAAAAAAATGCATAATTTTTTATTTTTTATTTTAAATACTTGACAGACTAAAAGCATCAAGACTGATTTTATTTACTTGACATTTTAAATGTCAGGTAATACATTTTTTTCTCAATTTTCTAAAAACAAAAAATTTCCCACTTTTTTCTCAACTTTCCCATTTTCGTCCAATTTTGTAAAAAAAACTTTTCCCTATTTTTTATCCAAAATTTCATTTTTCCCCAATTTCTAAAAAGCCCTAATTTTTTTTTTCCAAAATTTTTACTCATCCTTTTTCCATCCACAAATTCTTTCCCCAACTTCAAACTTTCTTCCCTAAAATTTCCATCCACGAAAGCCACGGTCGCCCACCACGCCCAACATCCGACAACCCATCTACCATGCTCAAGCTTCGATGACCCGTCCACCACCTCAAGCTTCGACGGCTATTCATTCGCTCTCCAACGTTTGTTTGTGTGCCACTCGTTAGTCGGCTTGACGAGTGTGTTTTGACTTCACTTCTTAATCGGCTTGAAGGATCTAAAACGTTCCACTGGCTTTTCTGTCTCTTCACTTCTCTTTCAGTTGTTCAAGTGTGTTTTGAGTATACACACTAAGATATAACCATTTTTCTAATTAAATAGTTTTCTTCTACATCTTGTTTGTTGGCCTAAGTTCGAGTGTTTTGAAAATTACTGATTATTTCTTTGTAGGTAAAGTTGATGAATCTGGCCAAGAAGTTCAGTTTTACTATAAGAATCAACCATCTCTCATTATAATGTTTTGAACTAACTCAAATATACGATTAGGTATCAACTTAAAGTGATATGAGTAGCATCTGCATTGCTTCTCACGTGTGTGATTTACAAATATTTGTATTTATTTTATAATTTTTCTAGTTTTCTAGTTGTAAATGAATCTTCTTTTTTGTTGTCCACCAAGTGTTGGATGAAAAGCCCATATGAATTGATCGAATTATTTTGCAACACCAAGTTTCTTATTGTAACCAATATGTATGTATGGAAATTTTTTGTTCAGAGTTTTAATAAAGTTGTTTCTTATTTTAATAAAGTTACAATATTTGTTGGGATTATTTGCATTCATACACAAATGTTCATTAGCTTAAAGGGTAATATATTGAATAATTTTGAGTTTGAAATTGTGATTTCCTTTCTATATGTTGTCTGCGCTACTGTTTCTGCTTTATGGTTTGCTCCATTCTACGTTTAACTTGGATTATATTTTTTCAAGTGATTGAAAGCAATTGAGATCTTTACCTTCATCTCCTACAGGCAGACTATTCAAAAGGTTAATAAAGTAACACACTTGCCCTTTCTTTTTGTTTTTGTTTGTCACTATACCTTTTGCTTTTTTAAATTTCTTCTTCATTCCATGTTTAAGTAGATTGATGCTAGACGAAATAATACCTTTTTACATACCTATGAGGTTACTAATGTTATTTTTTCCCTCTGTATTAGTGATGCATTTGATGCTTTAAGCGTGGCTTGCAATTGCTGTTGAAAGATGCTTATAACTTGGTTTGGCCTTATTTAGAAGCTTCTTAATTAAAATAGTAATCTCTTTTCTCTTTCTTTCTCTACATTCATGCATGTTGTTTGATTGTTGATGAACAATTTTACAGCCTTCTGATGTTTTAATTCATGCATGCATGTTATTTTATTAACTGCTTTTGCTTTCTCAATTTTGATTACAAAACTTGAAAGCAATTTGACAATGGTATAAAGGATACAATTTTCTCATCCCAAATGTTCGAAAGCTTCTGTTTGACTTGTATACACATAGACACTTTGTAAAAGAAAAAAACTGAATCAAAGGTGAGAATTTAAGAGAATTTTCAAGATTCTATAGATTTCATAAGATCTCTAGTATTCTTTGATTAGTGGGATTAAAAATTCTTGACTGTTATGGTAAGTGTCATTGATAGTTTTCATATTTTGCTGTAAAGCTAAAATTCTACTATCCTTTCGTGATTTTTGAGTTGTGTTATGGTGAGTGTGCAATGATTGAGTTATGGAGTAGGTGCACAGAGTTGTAGTCTCCTTTAAAGTTATAATAATTTCTTGTTTTATTTTATATGTTTTTCTCTTTAATTTCACAATTTCTCTTCAATGTCAAGATTTTTCATGGTTATGGTTGTTTATTAGATGATGACAATGACTTTAAGTGAGACAATATTCTCTTTCTCTTTATTTCTCAATCAATGATATTACATCGATCTCTTTTCTCTTTTTTTTTTCCAAGGTTTTATTGAAGGCTACTCTTACACTATTTTCTTAAAGTACCTATTACTTTTTCTCTACAAACTTGTTAGTGTGACCATTTTCTTTAATAGTTAATGTAAAGAATATGGAGGTGATGGCTGGGATATTTTCTATTTAGACAAATCATGCTTGAAATATAACTTTTATAGATTACACACGACCTGGTTAGTTGATTTATACTTTCCATAGAACCCCTTCATATAATTTGTTTCTTTATAAAGGGTTGACTTTTACTGCTACCTGTTGGGGAATTTAAATGTCTTGTATTGATTGTAACACAACGAAGACACTTTTTTGTGGAGTGGAGGCTCTACTTGACCTGAGGTTCTTAAAAAAAGACAAGTATAGGTAATCTCTACACATGTAATTTGTTTTCTTTGTGCCAAATTGTACCGTATTTTATCAATGTTTACTTCAATTTCTATTAATTATAAGCCTTCTTATGAATAAAGATGATTAAATAGTAGATTTTTTTTAATATTATGTCTTAAGTTATTTTCTTTTACCTTTAGATAATGAAGCAAAGCTCAATCTTGTTTCTTTCCACTGTATCACTTAAAGTTGGATAAAAACGTTAAGAATCAATTTTCATTATCTACTCCATGTTTTAAGTTCAATGTTTAAAGTCGGCAATTGAATTGAGGTTTACTTCACGGTGGTGTTAGAATCTTTGTATGGAGCAAGCTAAGAGGTTTTTTGATTACTAAATTATGTAAAATCTTGTGTTTTTATTTTTTAATTAGATGATATGTTAGCAAATCCCCTTTTGAGTTTGATAGTTTTGGAGTTTTTTTTTTTTTAAAAAAAAAAATTACTTTTCATTCTTTGGGCCGTGATTGGTGTTTTTTTTACTCTCATTTTAAAGTTATCTTCTACTATTTTTCTTACGTTGAAAAATTTGTTTATGTAATAATACTAGCTATTTGTTTCATTGTTATTTAAATGAGAATCTTTGTACAACTTATCAAAAAATTGTGTTAACTTGATTATTGTTTCTCATGTAGGTCGGATCATTTCATTATTTGAAAGTTGTTGCTTTAAAATCTTGCAATCCGAACGGCGGACACTATAGTTCCCATAATTCATTAATCTGAAGAAGATCGTTTATTTTCTCTTGATTCATTTTTTAGAATGCTAAAATGTAAGTGTTTAACAAATTTCTTAATTAAAAATGGAGCATCCCATTCAACTCAGTAGTGGGTGTTAGTTTCCAGGTATGTATAGGTATTTAACCATTGATTTAGCTTGTTACTTGTGCTTTTACCGTATACTTTAGTCCCAATAGTGGGAGAATTGAATAGAAGACATTAGCAACTTGATTTTAGGTGTAAATTCAATAACTTTTGGTTTCTACTCCAGTTTGCAGTATATTTTACAACTTTTCTGACTTTTCCAATCTCTTATGAAATGATCTTAGAAAGTTTGAAGTACATGAAGGAGCATCTATATATATATATATATATTCTTATATTAGTTAGTGTTATAAATATGTTTCTGTTGTGCCATCACTAGATTTCTTTATTAAAAAAAATGTTATAAATATGTATATTTGTTGTCTAGGATCTCACCAACAAGAATGTAGTCATTTATTTTGGTTTTGATTGTTTTAACTTTGACTCATTTTAGTTTGTCCTAATTTTAAAATGTTCATTTTCTTATTAGACTTTCAATTTTGATTCA
>JBBPDI010000003.1:20031284-20045706 GCA_037974545.1 Cucumis variabilis
TTATTTCTATTTTTTAATTTTTTGCTATTATAACAAATTAAAATTATTTTTGCTATTTTCCCAAAGTAAAATATAAAGTTTGCTATTCTTCTTGACAACCCTTTTATAAATGGTTGATGTGGTTAAAAAAAAATTATTCGCTCCTTCTTTTTCCTTTTATTTTAAAGAAAAACCAAATTTAAAACTCAACCCTATTCCTTATTCCATTTCCATTTTTTTCTTTCTCTAGATTTTCTTCATCCAACGAGTTCTACAACCTAGTTCTATGTCTGAAGGATAGTAGGTCAATTCTAGTGGTGGTTCAAGAAACGATCTACGCTCCTAATTTAAGTATTTCAAAATAAACCCAATTTTAAAACTAGTTTTCAGTTTAATGTTTTTGTTAATCTTTTCAATTTAGAGTAGAATCCACAATTTTTTGTCGTCATGCATGTTTAATCTTTATCATGTTGTATAGAGCATGCTGTAATTCTACTCATTTTCTTGTGGTGGGTTCATCTTTATTTGATAAAATTATGGTTGAACTAAAATGAACATTTTATGGTTTTTGCCAAAACTTACGTTTTAATTGTTTTAATTAGCCCGATTTTGTGGCTTAATTATTGTTTTAAAAAGTCTGTAATTTTATTATAGTCATTTGAGTTGATTTTAGGTTGTAATTGTTACATCGGGAAAGAGAAAGTTCAAAGTTGGTTTCCAACCCGTTTACTGCAGTTTAATCGTGTGCCTCACTCTTGACCCATTTATGCACGTGCATCCAGCCAGCCTAAAGAGTCCACACAACCCACGATTGTGATCTATTTGATGACCCACATGTTCGGTGTTCCAACCTAGCCTACGATTCATTCGGCCCAACTCCAACCTCGCACCCATGTGCTCCACATAAATCGATCTGACTTGCTCTATTGACCCGTGCTTGGTGGTTTCATGTTGGCCTAGGTCGGTTTAAGCCCAATTCTTGGGTCTTGGGTCGATTCAAGGGGTTGTTAGGCCGATTCAGCTTGATTTTGAAGTTTTTCCAGCCAGTTCGAGTCGTTTGGGAGCTCCAATGTACTTCACCAAATTATTATTGAAATAATTTAGGTTTTATCTTAATTTAGAGGCCAAAATAAGTCCATTTTAGAGTGTTTATAATTAAATTATATATGAGATGTATGTTTTAATTATTTTTAATTTTGTATGTGCATATTTTATGTGATATAGATTTAAAATCCCACCATAGGTTAACATGTTCATGCATTGAAAGTATGTTATAATTGTTATAATGTATAGTATACATGTTAATGAATTAATATGAAAATTAATTAATGTGATTAATTAATTTTTATTAAATTTGATTTAATGAAATTAATGAAATTAATAATTTATTTAACTCAAAAGTTAAATAAATTAAAATTCATATTAATTTTTTTTATATAATGGTTATATATTGTTTGATGTTGGTTGTTTGTTATAGTTTTTTCTAGTTCTTTTATAAGTGTTATAAAATAAATTAGACTTCTAAAATCTATAAAAAAAATAACTTGCATGCTCATCTAGGTTAAATATATCTACTTTTTTTTTGTATAATTAAGTTGATATCTTGAAAAACTGGTTATAAGAAGCTCACCTGATTAGATCTTGTCAACAAGTCAGATACGATGACTAAGGTTGGAGGTTCTTAAGTTGACGGTTTATGGAACACCTTCTACTTGGAGATCGTAATCAGTTCTTGAGCCTAGTTAACCTAGTTTTATGAGCATGTGGGAGAGATGTGAGGTAATAAACTGGTTTATGACTTAGATATCTTAGGTTAAAATCCAGTATAATGGTTATGCTCGGATGTTTCACCTAGACTTAGGATTTGTTTAATTTAGCCTAAATAAAATCCTAAAGTAGTAAAATATCCTTAAAACAATTACAAAACACTTCAGCTCAGAAGTAGTCTACTTTTAAGCTCTAGCGTCTCTAAGAGTTCACACTGTGAGGTCCATTCACGGCTTTGGATCGTGCATAGGTGCAGAATCCCTTTGGAGAGTGTTTGGATGGATCAATATCAAGGTGAATAGGGAAAGTAGTTCATAGTAAGTGTGTGAGGGATATGTGACAACACATCCCACAATCTCTTCCCTTGGGTCACATCGTGAGATTCCTATAATGCACCTACTTGTCTGCCTTGGAGCGATGTTCCCTTCGGAGGATTGTGTTATAGGATTTGGAACACCGTGAACTCTAAATATGGATAGGGCCTCCTTGATTTTTTTTCATGTTGACTTTCCACTTTTGAGAGCATAATGATTCTTGTCTTTGAGATTAAAAAATGGAGGGTTACACTTACAATAATTACTAAGTTGTTAGTCTATTCTCGATCGAAATAGCGATAACTAAATGCTATAGAAATATTAGATATTCAGGAGTTAGCATTTGGTCAAGATTTTCTTGGTTCAAAGGAGGAATAATCGATTACCCTTTCGTGGGGGTTATTCTAAACCTTTGAAATATCGTTGCAAAACTTTATAATGATGGGTACATTATTAGTATTTGCTAAACTAGATTGACTTCTTTAGTGATTGTAGTTTCTAAATGAATATGTTTATCTTTTCAGCATGAATAGCTCTATAGTTCAACTTTCAGTTTTCGAGAAACGTAACGGCGACAATTATGTTGCATGGAAATCTCAATTGAATACAATACTTGTAATTAATGATTTAAGATTCGTCTTAACTTGATGTAATAAAGATAGGCAGCTTTTTAAAACAAGACAAATAAGACAGCCAGCTTGTTGGGTTGTTATTTCTATTTTACTGTTTTATTGTTAGAATAGCTAGGTTGACAGCTAGGTTGTTATATTCTGTTAATATTGTTTGTATAACTAATCAGTTAAACAAACTGATTAGTTATAACTAATTGTAACCTCCATACACTCCAATAAATAGCCTCCCATCTAATGGAAGAGGTAGAGAATTCATTTGAGAAATTATTCTCAGCTTTGAATTACATCATAACTAAGGAATGTCCTCAAACCCTGGCTTCAAATGCTAATCGAACTATTCGAGAAGCATATGATCGATGGGTCAAAGCTAATGAATAGGCTCATGTCTACATTCTTGTCAGCATGACTGATGTTTTGGCAAAGAAGCATGAGTCCTTAGCCACGACTGAAGAAATCATGGACTCGTTGAGGGAAATCTTTGGACAACCATCTTACTCCTTAAGAATTGAGACAATTAAGCATATTTACACCAAGCAAATGAAGGAAGGGACCTCTATTAGAGAACATGTCTTAGACATGATGATGTACTTCAATATCGCTAAAGTAAACAACAGTCCCATTGATGGGGCAAATCAAGTGAGCTTTATTTTACAATCTCTACTAAAGAGTTTTGTACCATTTCAGACGAACGAGTCTTTGAATAAGATAGAGTTCAACCTAACCACTCTTCTCAACGAGCTCCAAAGGTTTCAAACTCTTACTTTGGATAAGGGAAAAGAAGTGGAAGCAAATATTTCTACCACCCAAAAGAAGTTTTTTAGAGGATCGTCCTCTAAAAGCACAAGTGGACCCTCTAAACCTAAAGCTCAAATGAAGAATAAGGAAAAGGAGAAGACTACCAAGTCTGGATAGGGAAATAAAGGTGTAGATAAAAGGAAATGTTACCATTGCAACCAGAATGGACATTGAAAAAGGAATTGCCCGAAATACCTTGTTGAGAAGAAAGCAAAGAAAGCAGTACAAGGTAAATACAATTTACTAGTTGTTGAAACATACTTAGTCGAATATGATACTTCAACCTGGATACTAGATTCAGGAGCCACTAATCATATTTGCTTCTCATTTCAGAAAGCTAATTCTTGTAAAGCTTGCGAAGACGAGATCATCCTCAAAGTTTGGAACAAAAGAGATTGTCTCGGATGAAGCAGTGAGAAATATAAAATTGTTTTGATAGATCTATCTCTTGTATTTTGAAACAAATGTATTGAATATATTTTGAAATTATTAGTGTTCATCTTTCTAGATAATATATTCAGTTTTGTTCTACTTATGAACAACTTATATAAGTTAAGACTAACTAAAGCAAAATTTGTCTTTAATACTTAATTGTTTAGTATAAAAGACAAACTATTTCTTCTAACTCTTATATATGGCATTAAGATTTGGTCACATAAGTCTCAATGCGATTGGGAGATTAGTTAAGAGTGGACTTTTTCTAAATCAGTTCGAAGATAATTCTCTCAATGTGAATCTTGTCTTGAAGGAAAAATGACGAAGAGATCTTTTACTAAAAAAGGTCTCAATACAAAAAGTATCCTTAGAGCTCGTACATTCGGACCTATGTGGACCAATGAATGTCAAAGCTTGAGAAGGGTATAAATATTTCATCAGCTTTGATGATTATTCAAGATTTGGTCAAGTTTACCTAATACATCACAAGTTTGATTCTCTTGAAAGGTCCAGAGAATATAAGACTAAGTTGAGAATCAATTAGGTAAAACTATAAAGGTACTTTGATTAGATAGAGGTGGAGAGTATGTGAACTTAAGAATCCAAGAGTATTTGATAGAGCACAGAATCAAGTCACAACTTTCTGCATCTAGTACGCTTAAGTAGAACGGTGTATCAGAAAGAAGAAACTGAGCTTGACATGGTTGCTTTATGATGAGCTTCACTCTATAATCTTTAAGGAATAAGAAATTTATATCGACAAATATCACATTCTTGAGGAAAACCTCATCAAGAATCATCAAACCACATAGTAAATTAGTAGTGAATAGGATTTTCAAAGATGTTATAGACATGCCTAGTTCATCAACTAAAGTAGTTGATGAAACTAAAGAATCTGGTTAGTCACATCCTTTTCAGGAGTTGAGAGTGTCTCAAATTAGTGGAAAGGTTGTTCATCAATCTGAACATTACCCAGTTTTATCAAAAACCAAATCATCATGTTTGATGATGGTTTAGAGGATCCATTGATCTTTAAAAAGAAGCAATGAATGATGTAGATTATTTATTTGACATCAAGATCTATGCAATTTCAAATAAAAGATTTGGAAATGCACAATGTGTTCTCAAAATCCAAATTGTTCGGATCCACAAGAACAAAACACTAGCCATGTCTCAAATATCTTATATAAACAAAATGTTGTCTAGATATAAGATGCAGAAATAGGGTCTGTTGCCGTACAGATATGAAATTCATTTGTCAAAGAAACAATGTCCTAAGACACCTTAAAAAGTTAAGGATATGATAAATATTCCTTAAGCTCTCTTTCTTGGGAGTTTGATGTATGCAATGTTATGTACTAGACTTGACATTTGCTACTCAGTAGAGATGGTTAGTAGGTATCAATCCCGACCGTGATCACTGGAAAACAGTTAAGAATATTTTAAAATATCTTAGAATAATAAAAGACTACATGCTCGTGTATGGTACTAAGGATTTGATCCTTACTGGATACACTGATTCTAATTTCTAAATTGATAAAAAATGCTAGAAAGTATACATCAAGATGAGATTCACTCTAACCAAGCAATAGTAGTATGGAGAAGCGTAAAGCAAACTTGTATAGTTGACTCCACAATGGAAGCTGAATACGTAGCAACTTGCGAAGCGGTAAAAGAAGCAGTATGGTTAAGAAAATTTCTTACAAATCTGTAAGTTGTTCCAAATATGCATCTGCCAATCACTTTATATTGTGACAATAGTTGTGCAGTTGCAAATTCAAGAGAACCTTGAAGCCATAAACGGAAAAAATATATCAAATGCAAGTACCATCTTATTAGGGAAATTGTACATCGTGGTGACATTATGGTGATCTAGATACCTTCTAAGCAAAATATTCCTGATCCTTTTACAAAAGCTCTCATGGCTAAAGTGTTTATGCGTCATCTATAGAGTTTAGGTCTACAATGTTTATAAACTAGGACAAGTGGAAGACTTATTGGGCATATGCCCTAGTTTATTATATTCATATATTTATTGTACTTATATGTATTTTGGTCTCTCATGATTAAATTCAACATTGTTTTATCCCACTAGGAGTTTTAGTCCAAGTGGGAGTTTGTTAGAATTTATGTCCTAAAACTCTTAGTTTGTAATTATATTCTATTAAATAAAGTCGTTATTGATATTATAGTTTTAAAGCCAATAAACTAAGGTCCCAAGGTTATTATTGAGTAAACTTGAGCTTCATGGATCAAGTTTGAGTACATAACCTAAATAGTCTATAGTATATGAATACGGTTGGACACCTTATTCTTGGAAGACTATGGATGTAGCCCGCTTTGTAGTTAGTACAAACGATGTGATTCTAAATCATTCATGTAGAGACATGGAAGTGGAGGCATCCTATGTAAATAGTTTACATAAGACTGGAACCATAGAAATAGTCACTTTTAAGTTATAATACTGTTAACTTTAATAAAATTAACTATTTCGTTTAAAGATATCCTATGTAACTTAATCTTAAGCCTGAGCTAACTATGAATTTCTTCACACGAAATTATCTTTAGATATTTTTTCCACTTTTGAATTCCTTCCCCTAATGTTGAAAATTTTGTCTTATTAAATTGACAATCAGCTAATCATGCAGTAGTTAAGTGCATCACTCATTAGTGGTTCAAGATATTTAATAATTGATGGAGAATCAAATCCAACATGTGTTTCTAGCCTCCTTTGATAACCCTTCTTAGTACGTTGTGGTGGAGCAGTTGAAACATATACTGCATATCCAAAAGTTCTCAAATGAGAAATATTTAACTCATTTCATATGTTAATTTTAATGATGAGTACTTTTGATAACTTGTTGGCCTAATACGCACAAGTGAAGTAGCATGAAAAATAGCATGTTCCCATATAAATGTAGGAAGCTTATGATAAGCACCCATTATGTTTGTTAGATGCAAAGCTAGGGGTCTTTCTAAGATCCTTGCAAACAGTCACAAAGAAAACTACTTAGATCAAACCTAGAATCTATGATAGTCACTCTTAGATCCTAAAACAACTCACTTTAGGAATAGTTTTGTCACACCCCCTCCCAAGCCACCTACTTTTAGCCCAAGAGTTGGTGCAACTAGTCAACAAATACAGTCACTTACCTCAGCGACATCTATTGACCCTTAACCTACTTCTAAATTAAGCTAGATAACACAACGAAAACATAAAGAACATTCACCATTAAATAACATAAAAGAACTGTAGTGTACTCTACATTACATAATATAAAACATCACGAATGTCAATAACTAACATCAAAGTTAATAACAGACTTGGGCACCCCAAGAACAAAACTCCAAGTTTAAATAAAACCCAAAAGACTAACTCAAAACAATACATACTGAAAGAGGACTCAAAACTATGCCACTAGCAGATTGACAAATGGAGTCAGGTACCGATTCTACGATCTCTAACTGAAAGGTTAGAAAACAATTTGGAAAGCGTGAGCTAAATAGCCCAGTGAGCGACTAATGAAATATATTAAACATGCTAAAATAAATGCTATGAGAAAAATAGTTAAAACATAACTTGAGGTAAAGGCAAGCTCATAAATGTTCATCTCAAATAAACATTGCTTAATCAAATACTTTGCGAAAATAATTTTTGAAATAATAAGTCTTACACCTTTTCTTTCATGCCATACAACATATCTCTATGTATCAATCGAGACGAATAAGCTTGTGATATGATACCTGCAGGACGAAGAACCTAGGTATCAGTAGTGCCCTATCCTGTAGATAGCTAAGAGATGGAAAAGCTAGTCATCCGTGAAGGCCCTCATCTCAAACTTAGTCACAAATGCGGTGGAAGAACTAGGTATCTACTAAATACCCTCACCATAAGACCTCTGTGCATAGGAACTATAATATCTCATAGGGTTGCTATTTGTATCTCAATGTAAACTTGGTATAGAATTAAAGCATTCAAATCATAGGCTTTGCTTGTAAACATATTTTAACAACAATATTTTACTTTCAAAAGCATTTGCTTATTTATAAGCATTTTCTTATGCTTAAAACATAACATTTTTCTAAAGCTCAGTAGGAACACTTACCTTATAAACATGTTTGTAAAATAATTAACTTTAACAAACTAGAAACTAATTTAAAAACATTTAAAAGTCATTCACAAATACTTGCTTAACCCTCCGGTCTATAGATTTGCTCAATACTTTCTTGTCCTGAAAATTGAGAATTTTAACTTAAATTAATCTTCTAGAATCAGAAATTATCAAACCAAACTCTAAAAATTTCAAAAACTCCAAAACCTGACAAGATTGGGTGTCGTAGCACTGCTGGCCACATGGCCTAGGAGGAAGGCATGCACGCGTGCGTGGACAATAAGAAGATTTAGCTGTGTGCTTTCCATGCATGTTTTGCCTTGCCACATGCTTGGGTGTCGTGTATCTTGCCTTGCATGGCCATGCATCACGAGGGCATCTCACACCCTCACACACATGGCTTATCGTATAACTTGGCACGCTCCCCCCTTGCCACCTAGCTATTCATTAGGCCATCTTGCATGACAGACCAACGCCCAAAAAATAACCTCTTCTGCTTACCTTGCACGATCAACAAAACCTTCCACCCTGATGCTCGACCAAGCTTAACAACAACTAAGAACACTGAAATTTTCCAGAAAACTACTATAAATTTTAAAGGTTCATAACGTTTAAACCAAAACTCTAAATGCAAAACTTCCTTCTTCAAACTTGCTTAGAAATAAGTTAAATATCTTACCTCAAAAGCTCAGCTTCAAATTTCAAGAATTGAGTTTTTTAGCCTCCAAAAACTCAACCTTGTTCAGAATCCTTAAAAAACTGACCTTTAAGTGATCATCAACATCAAACTCAATCTTTCCTTAAACGTTTTCGTCAGGCCACTTGACACTAAAAAATAGACTAAAAAATGAAGCTTCTTCAACTTAAATCAGTCAATTTTCATGAGAGAATTGAGAGAACTTTTGTTCTAATGTGAGCCTATTAATAGAGTTGTTTGAAAAGTGGAATTTGCCACCTCATATTTGCATGAAACCACCCTTTGCATGCTGAGGACACCTAGAAACCACTTTACCGTCTTCCCAAAATGTCTAAACGCACTCTAGATCACCTAACCTTAAAAAATTCTCACCAAAAGCTAAGTCTTCTTGCCAAATTAACCTCTAAACCCTTGGTTGCAAATCTCATCTTGCCCAAAGCCTCCACACGTGCATGTATCATCTCGCATGTTCATGGCTTCCTTGCTACCAAGCCTTTCCTCGCATGACCAAGGTCTTCTTGCCAAGCTACCACTCACGGCCACACACAACAAAGCTTGCCGCCTAAAAGCCTCTAATGCCTAGATAACCTCTTTGAAGTTTATCTCTCCTAGCCTTAACGCCCAAAGCCAAGCAATTTCCATGCTCAGTTTTGTCTTTTAGAGGTTCTCTTCACCAAAGACCCTTTTTCTCGCCTAGGCCATGAGCAAAATGCCTAAGCCTTCACCAAAACGCCTAATACTCTATAAAATAACTTCTAAACACTTGGAAAATTTTTCAACCACCAAGCCTTCTTCTTTCTTTTTGGTCACTAACTACACCTTCCATATTTAGCTAAATTTATTTCCTTCTTCCCACCTGACAAAGAACAACAAACACTTAACTTCTAAAAACACTTAACACTTAGAACTTTCAGGGAATTTCAAGAACTAGGGTTTCAATTTACCTCCCCTTAAAAAAAATTTTTCCTCGAAATTTAGCTAAACAAGCTAAGATACTTGTTCCACATTTGATCTTCTGCTTTCCAAGTTGCCTCTTCCACTCCGTGGTGCCTCCATAAAACTTTCACCCGTGGAATTCTCTTATTTCTTAGTACTTGCTCTTTCCTATCAAGGATTCGTACTGGGCTTCTTTATAACTCAAGTCTTCCCTAAGCTCAACTGGCTGCTCTTCAAGAACATGAGAAAGATCTGGCATATACTTCCTTGACATAGATACATGAAATACATCATGTATTCTAACAAGTTCACTTGGCAACTCTAGTCTGTAAGCTGTTGGTTCCACTATTTCAATGATAGAATAAGGTCCAATATAACGGGGACTCAACTTACTTTTACGACAAAAACGAAGAATGCCCTTCAAAGGAGATAACTTCAGAAACACTTGATCTCCTACCTTAAACTCGAGGTCTCTTTGTCGTTTATCCACATAACTCTTCTGTCTGTCCTGAGATATCTTCAAATCTCCTGAATCAGCTTAACACTTTTGGTAGTCTCTTCAACTAACTAAAGACCAACCAACTTCCTTTCCCCTACTTCATTCTAACAAACTGGAGTTATACATGAGAAACCACCATACAATACTTTATATGGTGCCATTCTAATACTGGATTGATAATTGTTATTGTAAGCAAACTCCATAAGAAACAAATGAGTATCCCAATTGCCTTTGAACTGCAGGACACTTGCTCTTAACATGTCTTCTAGAGTTTGAATAACTCTCTCAGATTGTTCATCAGTCTGTGGATGAAAAGCAGTATTGAACTTTAACTTCATTCCCAACGTCTTTTGCAAACTCGGCCAAAACTTAGAAGTAAACCTGGAATCTTTGTTGAAACAATAGACACTGGAACTCCAAACTGACTTACTATCTTATTAATATAAAGTTTAGCCAGATGATCTAGCGTAAACATCACCTTAATTGGTATGAACTTAACTATTTTAGTGAGTTTATCCACAATCACCTAGATACCATTGTAACCACTTGAAGTACGAGGTAGTCCAAACAATAAATCCACCGTCACATGCTTCCACTTCCACTTGGAAATTGGTAATGGATTCAGTAATCCTCCAGATCTTTGACTAACAGGCTTAACCTTCTAGCACACTAAGCATTTGCTAACAAACTCTACTATGTCTCTCTTCATATTAGGCCACTAGTAGGTCTTCTTCAACGTCCTATACATCTTAGTACTACCAGGATGCATAGCATAGGCTGAACTATGAGTTTCTTCCAGAATATTAGTCTTTAATTCACTAAAACCTGGAACACATAACTTTCCTTGCTTAACTATAGCTCCATCTGACCTTCATTCTACTTATGCTATAGAACTTTGATTAGTCTTTTCAAGGAAATTTTGCAAAACATCATCCTCTAGCTACTTACTTACAATCTCAGTCACCAAAGAGCCCTAACTTGAAACCATGTGAAGAAACTTTCTAAGTTGTTAGTTGTCCCAACTGCTCCTACACTTCTTAACTCACTTAACAAAGCTACTGAAACACCACACAATGCAGTCTTTGAAACTTGAGACTTCTTGCTTAAGGCATCTGCTACTACAATAGCCTTCCTCGGATGATAGTCTAAAGTTAGGTCATAATCCTTGATCAACTCAAGCCACCTTCTTTGCCTCATATTCAACTCCTTCTGATCGAAAATGTACTTTAGGCTTTTGTGATCTGTGCATATATGACATTTCTCTCCAAACAGGTAATGTCTCCAAATCTTCAAAGCTAACACCACTGCTTCTAACTCCAGATTATGTGTGGGATAGTTACCCTCCTCATGCTTCTTCAGTTGTTTTGAAGCATAAGCTATAACCTTACTGTCTTGCATCAACACACAACCCAAACCTTGTCTCGAACCATCATAATAAACCACAAACTTCTTACTAGGAACTGGTAACGTTCGAATCGACGTTGAAACTAACCTCTTCTTGAGTTCTTTAAAACTTTGTTCACACTTCTCCGACTAAAAAAACTTAGCATTTTCCCTTGCCAATGATGTTAAGGGTAATGCTATTCTTGATAAATCATCTACAAAACGTCTGTAGTATCCAACCAAGCTTTGAAAACTACATACTTCTATTGCTGTAGTAGGTCTTTTCTAGCTAACAACTGCTTCAATCTTTTGCAGATCAACTCTAACACCTTTCGCTGAAGCCACATGCCCTAGGAACACCACTTGATCTAACAAGAATTCACATTTGCTAAAGTTAGCAAATAATTGCTTATCTCGTAATGTCTATATCACAGTTTTAAAGTGTTCCTTGTGGACTTTCTTACTTACCGAGTATATCAGTATATCATCAGCGAACACAATCACAAATCGATCTAGATAAGGATGAAATATTCGGTTTATGAGGTCCATGAATACTGCTGGTGCATTCGTTAAACCAAATAGCATAACCAGAAACTTGTAATGCCTGTACCTTGTCATTGTTGAGATTTATGTCCTAAAACTCATAGATTGTAAATATAATCCATTGGCCGTTATTAATAGTGTTATTATCATAATAATTGTTATTGATTATAATATTAGTTTTGTCTTAATAACCTAAATCCAATAAACTAACATCCTAAGCTGTTTAATGAGTCTTGAACAGTATGTACATTTATACAAGGATTAATGTTCGAGATCAACTTAAAGGGTCTATAGTATAGAGATAAGGTTGGGTACCTTATCCTGGTAACACTATGGATACAGCTCACTTTGTAATTGATACAAATGTAATGATCCAATGTGTTCGTATAGTTGACATACGAGTGAGAGTATCATATGTAATAAGTTTGCATAAGACCAGATCGCGAAATAGTAACCACTAGATGTAACTCCATTAATTAGTTAGATTTCTATTTCACTAGGTTGACCCAGGTAACTTAGTCTTAATCCTGAGTGTGTTATGAACTCCTATTCGTGAGGGATTGTCCTTTGATTTGTACGGGTGAGAGTGACCAAATTGCCGACTCAATAAGCTTATCCTTTTAGGGTCAATACTGAGTGGGGAGCTGAAAACATAATTACACAAGATGGAATTCACTCCTTCTCTACTTTAGGGTAAGTAGATGAGTGTTCCCTTAAATGGTATCTCTAGGTCTTGAATAAAGGGCCCTACCCTCTCTATGACAGGAGAGGGGTTTTTGTTTATTGGTAGGACCATAAACGAGTTGTTCATTGGAGGAGCAGTGGTATTTGTTATGAGTACAGGTTCTACAACGATATGAGATTAATTGACTGAACTCTACCACATTAATCAATATTCGTTAACTATTTGTACACTCCACTAAAGACTCACATCTGAACTCTTCTCAATGTAGATATATTTCTGTGTCCATGAATATAGACCAATAATAGTAAGTTAGTATTTCACAAGTATTCGTAACACTAGGTGGGTCAATTTACCATTTTACTCTTAGGTTATCTCTAATCCTTAATTACCAGTGCTCCTCTAATGAACAACCTATTTATGGTCCTACTAATAAATAGAAATCCTTCTCGTGCCATAGTCTACTAACAAATTAACACCTTCTACCAATACTTCACAACCGTGCAACACTTCACTTAACACTACAACACTTCGAACTAGAGTATAAACCATTAAGTCCTCAGATAAAGGCTCTAACATCCTATTTAACTTAACTAGGAACATGCTAGAGACAAAAGAATGTGTAGCACTTGAGTCTAACTAAGCAAATGCAGGTACATTACTAACAGAAACCATACCTGTAATCACATTGAATGCATTTTCAGCCTTCTATTAAGTCATAGCAAAGACCTTTCCTTGTTGACTAGGTCTACCAACTGCCCTTTATGCTTTGTCTCACTATGTGCTGCACCACCAGTTACTGCTACTCGAGGTTGATTTACTGAGTATGACTTAACCCTTTGCTCACATAAGAACTCTGCTTGCAACTGCGGGCAATCTTTCCAAAAATGTCCTGGCTGCTTGAAAACATATATCTACTCCACTCAATCACAAACCTCAGTACATTTTACCACAGTCTTTGCACAAAGCTCCTCTAACTGTGCTACTGATTGACTTCTGAACTGCTCGAGTCCCTGTCAACAGCCTCACTAACTGAATCATGGATCTCAAACCTCTTATAGGCACCTCGTGTACTGTCTTTTTGAAAATACAGGCTCCCTGATCGATTCTTAAAATCTTGCCTTCCAAACACACTAGGAGTAAAGCGCCTCTAATCTTGCCTTCTTTGTTCCCTGAAGGAACTACTGAACTCTACAATGCTACATGCTTAACTTACTTAAGACTCTGCTTAACCCTCAAAGCAGTCTCCACTAGTTAAAAGAAATCACTCCATTTAGTTTGTTGTCATTGGAGTGTGACTCTCTTTCCTCAACCCTTTCTCAAACTGCAACAATTACCTTAGCATACTGAGAAAGCTCAGTATACGTTCTTTTATACTCTGCCACTGACAGTGACCCATGCTCTAGCCTCAAAAACTCATCCCTTTTAGCCTTACAATAAGAACTAGGGTAGTACTTATCCTCAAATATACTTTTGAACATCTTTCAATCCAAAGTACTTGTATCACTATTGTTGGGATTTTTGTCCTATAACTTGTAGATTGTAAATATAATTGATTGATCATTATTAATAGTGTTATTATTGTAATAATTGTTATTGATTATAATATTAGTTTTGTCTTAATAACCCAAATCCAATAAACTAACAT
>JBBPDI010000003.1:20105141-20154159 GCA_037974545.1 Cucumis variabilis
ACCTGGTTACTAAGTACAACAACTAGAGGATTGAACCTTCAACCTCAAGGAATGGATATCATGCCAATAACCCTGAGCTAAGCTCACTTTGGCTCTTCTGACTCACATTACTCTGATTCTCATGCTCTTCCGCTCTTCTCACCTTCTCGTGAATTCTTGAAGATTTTTTTTTCTTTTCCATGGCTGATAGCTCTTCTCACCTTCTCGTGAATTCGTGAATTCTTGATTCCCATGTTATTGCTTTCAAATATTTGCAGCTTGGTCTTTGTGCAATTACTCTTCCAACTACGTTATCTGGAAAGTTCATCTTCACAAACTTCTTGGATTTGTTCATGCCTCATGGCTCTAGTCCAAAACCATCTGAACTTTTGGAATCTTTCTCTCGGAGCGATAACTCTCAGCTGCCAGTTGCTGCCGCTGTTAGGACTTCTTCCACCCTTTAACCCAATCAGGTCTATGAAGACTGGATTGCTAAAATCCATGCCCTGATGAATCCAAATCTGAATGCTAACGCGAGTGTTCATGTAGATAATGACAGGAAGAAATGGAATAGAATATGGGAAACCTCCATCTAATAATAACTGGACTGGTTTTGTCATATCGGCCAAACTAAGGAAGCTAAAAGCAGAAAAACAAAATGGCAAGCACAAAGTAAATCGAAAAGAAATGAGAGGGAGGAGCATATTTCTTGTGCAGTTGGAAAGGCTGGAAGGATTTGCTCGGGGTGGGGGGCGGGGCAGAAACCAATGTTTGATTAACCTCTCAATTGAGTGTGTCATTAGAGGTAGAATTATTGGAAAGGTTCATGAATGACGAAAGGAACTTGATCCAAAAAAGAAAACTAAATTGGCTGAAGCTTGGTGGTGAGAACAGTAGTTTCTTTTATCGTTTCTTGGCGGCGAAGTAGAGAAAAAATCTGATTGCGGAGTTGATAGACGAAGATGGCAGTATTCTTTTGTCATTTTGGGAGATAGAGGAGCTGATTATAAAATTTTACACAGCTTTGTACACAAAATCAGTAGGTGCAGGGGCTTTTCCAGCACATTTAAATTGGGGGAAAGTGAACTCCTTATAGCATATGTCTCTTACAGCTCAGTTTTCAGAAGAGGAAGTTGTTTTGGCATTAAAAAAATCTTGGGAAGAACAAAGCTCCCGAGCCTGATGGATTTGCGATTGAAGCTATTCTGAAGTTCTGGACGTATATGAAAGAGGATGTCATCCAATTCTTTGAGAAATTTCATCGAAATGGAAGTTGAAAACGTGTGTTAGAGAAAATTTCATATGTTCAATCCCAAAGGAGGATGCGGTGAAGCCTGAAGGTCAAAGATTTTAGACCAATCAGTTCACATCCCTTACAAAATGGCGGCAAAAGTCTTAACTGAAAGGCTTAAAAGGGTTACGCCCTCAATCATTGTGCCCTCCCAAAATACCTTGTTGAAAGCAATAAACACGAAACATCAATGAGGCCCAACTTGCTAACACAAAAAGTCAAAATTTAGTCTGAGAAGCCCTTTGGTGAGAACATCATCAACCTGTTGGCTTGAAGGGATGTATGGAATGCATATGCTCCCACTGTCAAGTCTTTCTTTGGTGAAATGCTGGTCAATCTCAACATGTTTAGTTATATCATGTTGAACTGAGTTGTTAGCAATACTAATAGCAGCTTTATTGTCATAAAAAAGCTTCATTGGTGTCTTCACACTCTTGATGACTTTCTAGAGCCAAATTTCCTCACATATTTTCAAACTCATAGCTCAGTATTTGGTCTCATCGTTGCTCCTGGCCACACCACTTTGCTTCTTATTCCTCCAAGTTACAAAATTGCCCATACAAAAGTACAATAACCGAAGGTAGACTTTCTACCAATAACAGATCCTGCCCAGTCTGAGTCAGTATATGTCTTAATGGTCCTTCTGCCTGTCTTTCTAAACACCAACCCTTTACCAAGTGTCGTTTTCAAGTATCTCATAATTTTGTTGACAACTTCCATGTGTTCCTCATAGAGAGCCTGCATAAACTGGCTGACAATACTCACAGCAAAGGAAATATCAGAACGAGTATGGGTAAGTAAATCAATTTACCCACAAGGCGCTGGTATTGTTCTTTATCAACTGGAACTTGATATTAGTGTTTCCTAGTTTACAGTTGAATTCAATAGGGGTGTCAGCAGGACGACATCCCAGCATACCTGTTTCGATCAGCAAATCAAGGGTGTGTTTTGTCTGAGATACGAAGATGCCATTTCTAGATCTGGCCACCTCCATTCCAAGTAAATATTTCAGATTTCCTAAATCCTTGATTTCAAATTCATTACCCATTCTCTGCTTTAGTTGACTGATTTCTGTTCGATCATCTCCAGACAAATGAATGTCATCAACATATAGAACAACAATCTTCCATGTCTTGAAAATCTTTGTAAATAAAGTATGATCAAAATGCCCCCAACTGTACACTTAAGACTTGACAAAAGTAGTGAACCTATCAAACCACGCTTTGGGTGACTGTTTTATACTATACAAGGATTTCTGGAGTTTACAAATTTGCTAACCAAAATGGGCTTTAAATGCAGGGAGAGGGCTCATGCAACTCTACTAGGTCTCCATTTAGAAAGGCATTTTTAACATCCAACTAGTATAAAGACCAATCTTTATTGTTCAACAATAACAGATAGTAGGGCTCCAACAGTGTTTAAGGTTTCTGAAAAATCAACACCATAGGTTTGAGTAAATCCCTTTGCAACTAATCTTGCCTTGTGTTTGTCAAGTATTCCATCTGCTTTGTATTTAAAAGTGAACACCCATTTGCATCCTACAGTTTTGTGTCCCTTGGGTAGAGCACAAATCTGGCAAGTTTTATTTTTTTCAAGAGCTTTCATCTCTTCCATGATAGCCTTCTTCCATTCAAGACTTTCTAAAGTAGGATTTTTTTTCGATATTATGGTAAAGTCAAGGTTTGCTGTAAAAGCTTTGAACAGTGGAGAGAGATTATCGTAGGAAACATAGTTACAATTGGTTTCCTCCTATTCTTCACATTATCATGGGTCGAGAATCGGGCACTAAAGGCAACCGAGTTAGTTATATAATTTGAAGGCACATTAGGAAGCAAAGTGGTAGGTTCTTTGAATACAGTAGTAGATTGATCGATTTAGACTGTGCCGAGGATTCACCAACTTCAAAACCAGAACTACTGTAGATTTGGTTAATTCCAGGACCACAAAAATATGGCTGTTGTAAAGGGTTAAATGACACAGACGTGTAGAGAGAGATTTGATGGCTGTCCATAACCTAAGGGTGCCAGCCGCGCATGAGGCTACAGATGATCGGAAGGGTTCGATGGTTGGACGTGCAACGACGCATAGAAGCAGCTAGGCTGAGCATGAGATGAACGGATGGCAACGGGTGTCCAACTCAAATAACTTAAGTCCTTGAACTTTGCTTGATCACCTAGTCCAACTCAAATAACTTAACACAAAATATGAAACTTAATTATTAAGCAAAAAGAAATATAAAGGGTAAGGTATCAAACAACTCCTTTTTATTACTTCAAGTCAGTAGTTCCAAATATACATGATACACACTTTCTTAGTACATGAACTATAAAATAAAGATTAAACACCTTGTGCAACTTCCCAACTTTAAATGCCTTGCCAACACCTCACGCGTAGCAGCTCACCCTACCCTTTTTAACTTGGTCTTAGCGCCTTGTAACCTAGGGAAGAGAAACTTAAAACGCAAGTCAAATACTTGATGAGTGATGTTTTAAGGAAATCCTTGGGGCATACAATACGTAAAATTATTTTCATAAAACAGGCCTCAACGCCTCATTCAATAAACCATAAATCACACATTAGCCTTTCATATTCCTTTTGCCAAAAACTTGAACCATTCCCATGCATAGACTACTATGATGGCCTTTTCATCAACAGCATCCCTTGGAGAATTTTCTAGTTCATTTTCCGTTGCTCAGGCCACTTAAACCAATAGGCTCCTTTTACGCATTGGCTGACTTCATTCTGCCATGCAGTTATTTTCCACATAGTTGTCTTTACTCATTATATGCACATAATTAGTTAGCTCATTGATAGAAATAAGACTAATGGTTTACTCCCAAACATGCATACAATCATCAAACATAAAACTTTACTTGAAACATAACACAAACTTCCTTTAGATATCATTCCTCTCATAAACATTAATGCGAAACAATATTAAAAGACAACATGAAACATAGGAAGAAAGCTTTAAAATCTTTATTCAACTATAGAAAATCACTCACTACACTAAATTCCCTTCTTCTTTTTTAACGCCTAACCCTTCTCACCTAATAGCTTCTTAACATCATAACACTTAGCTCTTTCCCTTGGTAAAACTTCAGAATCACCTCCTTCTCTTCTATCTTCTTCTCATATTTATACTAATCCTAGATTGGATTAGTCACCCCTTTAAGCTTTCTTAATTTGCCAGCTCCCGCTTGGAGTATTACACGTGTAAGCTTAATAAATTTCCAAATCATGCTTAGTTTAAAACCTTACATGTGGCCTACTAATTAAGCACAAATAGGAAATTTCCTCGAAAATATTTTATTAATATTTGATTTATACTTGAGATCACAATAGATAGATCATCAATTTTCACCTAGGAAAAATATAACAAAATAAACAAAATCTCGTAAAATGAAGGAAAGATTAATTTTAAACAAAGAAGAGAAAAAAGATAGTTAAAAAGATGATTTAATAATTATTATTTATTAAAAGATAATTATTATTAAAAGAAACTCTATAAGAAAAGAAAATAGAAGAATGGAAAAATGCTTATTTTAAAAAATATTATTGTGATTAAATCAAAGGTGTATTTGGAATGACTCAGAAAAAAAATTCAAAAGTTCATTTTTATTAATTTTTCAAGGTTTGCAGCGATTGCCGAAGTTGATGGCCGGAAGTTTGACGGTAGAGTTGTCAGAAATGACACTCAATGGTCGACCGACAATGGTCATTGGGGTGGTGTTCAGAGTTGGCCGACGAATTTTCTAAATTGAATTAGAAAAAAATAGGTAATCCATGGACTTGAATAGTGTTTACTATTCAAACCATGGGAAAGAGTGTAGGAAGCCTTGCTGAAGATGGTCGTTGATCAATGGTGAAAACGGTCAACAATTGCCAATGTTTAAGACGATTGGTTGGTCGCCGACCATCATGACAATTGGTCGCCAAGGATCATGGCTATTGGTCATTGACCATCACTACGACCATTTGTTAATAGGCACAACATCGATAATTAATGATAACGATTGCTCACCATCGATCAAGATGTTCACTCGACAATAGTAACGTCCAAAGCTGTAGGTCACCAACGATCAAGTTGATTGGTCATCAACGGTCAAGACGATCTGGAGCCAACGGTTAAGATGATCGGTCGTCGTGACCGTCAATCGATCATGATCGATCATCATGAAGTTGGCTAATGTCTGTTGTCAACGGTCATCAATGATCATTGATAAGAGGTTAAAGTGAAAATGTTTTTAAAACATATGAGTATAAAAAAACATATTCCAAACCCATGTTTGGTTTCTTAATCCCAGGAATTTTTATTCTAAGTGTCCAAACATGGGTTTGGCTTCAAATGCCTAACCCTCCTGATTCCAAACCCATGGGCCACACACCACTTAAATCTCAGCAAAACTGAGACCCACGAGCAAAGAGTCACGAACAACCAAGACAAATCTGAACAACAGAGCATTTGATTAAAACGGAGGCTATGGGCGTCGGTGGTTATGGATAGTCGACGTGAGGCAGTGGCAAATCTGGGTTATACAAAGGCTATGGGTTGTGGATGGCCAGAATTGGGCAGAGCGCAAACGGGTATGAGCTGACCAGATGTGCAATTTGATGCTATAGATATGATTGACGTGTATGGACTGTGCAAAGTGGCTAGGCGCAAATCTAGGGCAGGGCAGTCGTGAAGTTAGGCAAGGGAAGCACCTGGGGGCATATTTGGGTGACAACAGATGCAAATTTGGGCTGCAGGAGACAAAATGCAGCGACAGATCTAGTCACTGAGATGCAGTGAAACAACTATACTCGGATCTATCTTCGTCCACGACTGATCAACGGAGGAAGAGATTGGACAGAGCTCTGATACTATGATAATTTTATATAGTATAGTGAATAAATCAGAAGTACGTAACAACCTTTTTACATTAGTGAATAAATAGAGACCAAAATACTAAAAAAAAATACAAATATGAAAAATATTAAATAAGAATAAATCCAATAAACTCTAATTTCCTTTAACAAGCAGCATATTTAATGCTTTGACTTTAGTTTGTAAATATTTACCGAAGAGTCCATCAAAACAAAGATGAGAATTAAAAGTCTTAACAGGATTTTTTAATATTATTTAATAAAACCCAATCAGATAAACCCCAATATTATGAAATAAATGCATGAATTCCATTTTTTAAGCACATTACAGTAATTTCAACTTTTCAAGTAGAAACTACATAAAGTGATAAAGTAAATTATGAAGCTTCAAGCTTACAGTTCCTCTAGCCCAAAAAGATTTCCAAGCTCTGATGGCAAGGTACCAGAGAAATTGTTGGTCCCAAAGGCCCTACAGTTTCAAGAAAGGACGAAATACCAAATGAATTCAACAGAAACAAAAATCCCACCATGACAAGTTATATACTGATTTACACCATGGTTCCTCAAAAGGTTCACTAACGAAGCTTCTATTTGAATACTTTTCATCCTGTAGAAGTTATAATACTGCATTTCAAGCATGTATAAGTGAAAGGCCTTAGCCAACAATTTGATTTATCAACATGAACTACCGAAGATTTGAAAGTTTTTCTCTTTCTTCCAATTTATCTTGTTCACAATGTTGAATTTTATTTTCTCTTGTATTATAATATTTTATTTATGTCGATATTTTTTTCTTCATTTATTTGTTACTTATTTGTTTTCGGTCTTTCTCTATATTAGAATACAAGGAATAATATTACATTAACTTTACTTCCCATTTTTAAGTTGGTACCAGAGAAGAAAGAACATTGAAACCCTAATTTTCTTTAAAAAAAAAAAAAAATCTAGTTTCTGCCACTGCTGCCAGGCCATTCAGAGTTTGCCGGCTGCCACGTCTCCACTAGAGTTGCCACCAGTTTTCTCCGTCACTGGCCCTTCAAAGTTTGTTAGTTTAAGACGTTTTTAGCCCTTTTTCCGTAGGTCCTTCAAGGGTTTTTCTTCTTTTTCAGGCCGATCAAGTCTAAGCCACTGCCAGATTTTTCATTCTTCTGGTTTTTCTTTTTTCCAAGAATTGTTGTTTGGCTGCTATCCAAAAATAGAGACGAAGAAAAAACACAAGGTCTATGTGGAAACCCTAGTATAGGAAGAAAAGCCACAGTATAGATGTTATTGGAGTATTTTTTTGAGATATTATTCTAGATATTCTTTCCTTAATTGTATTCCTCTTTTAGTATATTTAGGCTTATACCTTTGTTAAATTAATCAAATAACATAGAGATTCATTCTAGAAAAACAACATGGTATCAGCGCGTTTAGGTTTTTCTTTGTCTCATTGAATTCTAGCCGCCACATCTCGTTCTCTGCCTCCGTTGATCATCCGTCGGTAGAACCATCCCCTGTGTTCCAGATCCGACCTTCAGAGTCATCCCCCATTAGCCGCCACCGCCCCTTAGATCTGCAAATCTACCACCGCCGCCGCATCTTAATTCCCTTTGCCATTCAAATCTGCCGCCATCCAAACCCTAGAAACCCCATGCGTTTTCTTCGTTTTCACCTCCATTCACCCCAATTCAATTTTTCAGTTATGCTCAGCCGCTCAGCTCCGATCAGTTAGGTTTTTGTTTTGTTCACCTCCAGATTTCGAATTCGTTTAGTCCGATTCTGACCTGTTCTGATTTGGTTTTCGCTTCTGGTTCTGATTTGCTCCACTATCAACCAGTTTTGGTACAGCTCTGGTTTCCATCTGCTCTGTCCCACAGATCCAGTCTCGTTTCAGGATCTATGAAGCTCGTCTCTGTTCGATTCTGATCCATCTGCCCCAGATCTAGCCAACCTTCCCCTCATGCCTTACTTTGCGTTCAGCCATCTCTCCATCAAGTCCAGTAGTTCTTGTTTCGTTCTTCGTAAGTTTTGTTATAGATCTCTATACGAGGATCTATGTTACTATCCCAAAAGTTCTTCTTTTTGTTCTTCGTGGGTTTGTTTTAGACTAGATGTTCTTTGTGTGTTTGTTCTCTGTGGGTTTTTTATTTTATTCTAGATCTACTATTTCTTTTCTTAGTTTTTAGCAAACTCAAGTTCCTGATTCGAACCTTGAGTTTGAGGGAGGTTATTGGAGTATTTTTAAGAGATATTATTTTGGATATTCTTTTCTTAATTGTATTCCTCTTTTATTATATTTAGGCTTGTACCTTTGCTAAATTAATTAAATGAAATAGAGATTCATTCTAGAAAAACAACATATGTTTCTTATTATTTTCTGATAATAATAAAGGTACAAAGAAGAAATATTTATAGACAACACGAGCCTAATTAAAATAATAAAAAATAGGGCAAAGTAAATCTCAGCTACCTTTGGGCTTTCAACAAGACTTAAGTCCACTATTTTTAACGCTCCCCTCAAGTTGGGACGTAAATATTGAAAAGACCCAACTTGCTAACGCATGAATTAAAGTTTTGTCTGAGGAGCCCCTTTGTGAGTATATCAGCAATTTGTTGGCTCGAGGGTATGTAAGGGATGCAAATGCAACCATTGTCCAGACTCTCTTTGAAGAAGGAGGAAGCGATCGGAAGAAATTGAATGTTATCAAAATTACAGAGGAAATTCACGTAGTGGTGGAACTATCCATCAACTCTGTGGTAGGATTATCCAACCCAAGGATAATGAAGGTAAAAGGGTCGATATAAGAGAAGGAAGCAATAGTATTAATAGATTGCGGAGCCACAAATAACTTCATTTCAGAAAAGTTGGTTAAATTGAATACAAAAGATACATCAAACTATGGAGTCATTTTGGGCTCGGGCACTGCAATCAAAGGGAAGGGTATCGGTGAAGCTATTGAGTTAATGTTAGGAGACTGGAAAGTAGTGGATGAATTTCTACCCTTGTGATTGGGAGGTGTGGATGCCAAATTAGGTATGCAGTGGTTGTATTCCTTGGGAACGACTAAAATCGATTGGAAGAATTTGATATTGTCATTTACACATCAGGGGAAGAAGGTTATTATTCAGGGCAATCCTAGTTTGACCAAGGTCAGGGTCAGTCTAAAAAAACTGATGAGAACCTTAGGGGAAGAAGATCAAGGGTTCTTAGTAGAGTGCAGAGCCTTAGAAAGAAGTGAATCCTTTGAAGGAGATTCGATTGAGGAAGAACTGACAGTAGAAGAGTCAGTAGCATTGGTTCCAAAGAGCTTTGAGGATGTCTTCGAGTGGTCTTAGACATTGCCTCCTCAGAGAGCGATTGAGCACTATATTCATTTAAAAAAGGGAGTGGATCCGGTGAATGTCCCATACCGCTATGCATATCAACAGAAAACTGAAATGGAAAAATTGGTGGAAGAAATGCTGTCACCAGGAGTAATTCGATCGAGTACAAGTCCCTATTCAAGCCCAGTATTGTTGGTAAGGAAGAAAGATGGAAGTTGGCGATTTTATGTTGATTATCGAGCCTTGAACAATGTAATTGTACCAGATAAGTTTCCTATACCGGTGATTGAGGAGCTTTTCGATGAATTAAATGGGGCTACCATGTTTTCCAAGATTGATCTAAACGCAGGGTATCACCAGATTCAAATGTGTGCAGAGGATGTGGAGAAGACAGCATTTAGGACTCATGAAGGCCATTATGAATTCATGGTGTTGCCATTTGGGTTAATAAATGCTCTCTCAACATTTCAGTCACTGATGAATGCTGTTTTTAAACTATATCTTAGGAAGTTCATCTTGGTATTCTTTGATGACATCCTAATATACAGCAGTGACCTGACGACTCATTTGAATCACATGAAGGCAGTATTGGAAGTACTTAGAAAGAATGAGTTGTACGCAAACAAGAAGAAATGTAGTTTTGCTAAGTCAAAAGTGAACTACTTGGGGCACATTATTTTCAGGGAAGGTGTGGAGGTTGATCCGGAAAAGATTAGAGCCATTAAAGAATGGCCCCTTCCAGTTAATGTGAGGGAAGTGAGGGGGTTCTTGGGCTTAACTGGTTATTATCAAAAATTTGTACAACATTATGGCATAATTGCAGCCCCACTGATGCAACTATTGAAGATAGGAGGATTTAAGTGGTCTGAGGAAGCTCAAGAGGCTTTTACTAAACTACAGCAGGCTATGATGTCCCTCCCTGTTTTAGCGTTACCAGACTTTAGCATACCCTTTGAGATAGAGACAAATGCATCCAGGTATAGGTTGGGTGCAGTGCTGGTGCAGAATAAGCAGCCAATTGCTTATTACAACCATACTTTGGCAGTCAGAGATAGAGCTAAACCGGTATATGAGAGGGAATTGATGGCAGTGGTCATGGCAGTACAAAGGTGGCGTCCTTGTTTGTTGGGGAGGAAATTCTCGGTGAAGACTGACCAAAGGTCACTTAAGTTCTTGTTGGAACAAAGGGTGATTCAGCCCCAATATCAAAAGTAGATATCCAAACTTCTTAGTTATTCGTTTGAAGTGATATATAAGCCAGGGGTTGAGAATAAAGTTGTTGATGCCTTGTCTAAAATGCCACCAACGATTCATTTGAATCAGCTAACAGCTCCAAACATAATCAATGTGGTAGTTATCAAAGAGGAGGTGAACAAAGATGAGAAGTTGCAGAGAATCAAGGAAGAATTAGAGGGGACGGAAGGGGAGCAAAATAGCAGTTTCTCAATAAAACAAGGCATGTTGATGTATAAAGGTCGAATGGTGATATCTAAGACATCCAAATTAATCCCTATGCTTTTGCACGCGTACCATGACTCAGTATTCGAAGGACATTCAGGATTTTTACGAATTTACAGAAGATTGACGGGAGAGTTGTACTGGGAAGGAATGAAACAGGATGTCAAGAGATATTGTGAGGAGTGTATGATATGTCAACGAAATAAGACATTATCACAATCTCCAGCCAGGTTATTGACACCCCTAGAAATTCCTATGAGAGGACATTTCCATAGACTTTGTAGAAGGATTATCAAAAGCAAATAGGTTCAAAGTCATTTTCGTTGTGGTTGATAGGTTCAATAAGTATAGGAACTTTTAACCGTTGAAACATCCATACACTGCTAAGACTGTATCTAAACTTTTTGTTAAGGAAGTAGTAAAGTTGCACGGATTTCCTAAATCTATAGTTTCGGACAGGGATAAGGTGTTTTTAAACAATTTTTGGAGGGAATTGTTTAGATTGGCGGACACAAGACTGAATTATAGTACTGCATACCATCTTCAGTCTGATGGACAAACAGAAGTAGTGAACTGAGGAGTGGAAAGTTATTTGCGTTGTTTCTGTGGAGAAAAACCGAAAGAATGAGTGAGATGGTTACATTGGGCAAAATATTGGTATAATACGACTTACCAACGGTCACTTGGAATCACTCCATTTCAAGTGGTTTATGGCAGATTACCTCCTCCCTTGATATATTATGGAGATCGTGATACACCGAATTCAATATTGGATGAACAGTTGAAAGAAAGAGATGTAGTACTTGGGGTTTTGAAGGAACATTTGAGGGTGGCACAAGATAAAATGAAGAAATATGCTGATCTGAGGAGGTGCATTATCAGGTGGGAGATTTGGTGTTGTTGAAGATAAGACCTTATAGGCAAGTGTCCTTGCGGAAGAAAAGGAATGAAAAACTATCTCCTAAGTTTTTCGGGCCTTATAAAGTAGTAGCGAAGATTGGGCCCAATGGCGTATAAGCTTGATTTGCCTGATAATGTCACTATACATCCTGTCTTTCATGCTTCCCAGTTGAAGAAAGTTGTCGGGTCACATAAGGAGAATCGAGGTGATATTCCCTGTTTAACAGAGAACCACGATTGGAGGGCCATACCTGAAGAAGTTTATGGTTACTTGAAGAATAAGGCTGGAGGTTAGGCTGTGCTTATAAGCTGGAAGGGTCTACCTCGACATGTGGAAGGGTCTACCTTGACATGAAGCAACATGGGAATTGTATGAGGATATGCAGTAGCGCTTTCCAGATTTTCACCTTGAGGACAAGGTGAATCTGGAGGAGTGTAATGAAGACCCCCTATCTTACACCAGTACAGCAGGAGAGAGAAAAAGAAGTAACACGTGAGAGTTGGGTTAGTAGTTAGTATAAATACAAGTTAGTAAGAGGGCGAGAAAGTTAGTTATGTTTTGAAGTTTAGAGAGATCTTCCTGTTCTTCCTTGAGAGAGAGGATAGCAAGAGAGTGATAGTAGATATCGTAACCAGGAATTTCATTCCAATAGTATCATCAATAATAATAGAATTTACTTACAACATCCGACTTCCATCAGTGTCATCCCCAAATAGCACAATGTCATCAACAGACAATCAATACTGCAATTTTCCCCAATCTTGGAGACTTTTGTGAACAAAGTGTGATAGGAGTGCCCTTGATTGTATCTCTAAGACTTGACAAAAGTGGTAAACATGTCAAACCAAGTACTCGGTGACTGTTTCAACCCGTACAAAGACTTTTAGAGCTTGAAAACCTAATTATCAAACTGAGCTTCAAATTCAGGAGGACTCATATACACTTCCTCTTCTAAATCCCCATTCAAGAACGCATTCTTAACATCAAATTGATATATGGGCCAATCTTTATTTATAGCAACTAACAACAAGACTCTAACAGTGTTTAACTTGGCAACAAGAGAAAAAGTCACAAAATAGTCAACCCCATAAGTCTGAGTGAATCCTTTTGCAACTAAACTGGACTTATGTCTGTCAAAGGTACTATCTGCTCTGTACTTGAGAGCAAACACCCATTTGCATCCCACAGTCTTGTGTCCCTTGAGAAGTGTCCAAAGATCCCACAGTTTTATTGATGATCACACACGTCTATCTTGGGTCTATTTAATGACGAATAAATCTGAGGTGAAAGATTTATTTAAAAAAATTTATGTGATGATTGAAACTCAATTTCAAACCAAAAATCAGCACTTTACACTCTGATAATGGAACGGAGTATTTCAATGTCTGTTTGAGTGATTTTTTAAAAGAAAGGGCATTTTACATTAGTCTACTTGTCGTGATACTCCCAACAAAATGGAATTGCTAAACGGAAAAATAACATTTCTTGAGGTTGCACATGCCATAATGTTTTCCTAAGTATTTATGGGGAGAGTCGTACTCATGTCTACCTATTTCATAATAGGATACCTAGCAAAATCTTAAATTTTAAAAATTTTCTTGAATGTCTTAAAATTAGTTTTCCATTTTACTTCCCATTTTTAAGTCACAGAATTCGTCCATACAATATCACTCCTCCCTAACCACACAACATTCTTCTTTTTTTTTTTTAAGAAACACTTCCCGAGTGGTGATAAGTTCTCTCCCCTCTCTCCTCTCTCCTCCTCCACCCTCCCCCCAGTTAGCCAACCCTCTCCGACGAGCTTCATTCTCCTCGGCATGGAGATCTGTTTGCTGCAAAGTCAATCAATCATACTACTATATTTGGAAAGAGAATGATAGCTCAATTATTGAAAACGTGGAAGCCAACAAATCCATATCAATCTCTGAAGCTTAACTCCGTTGGACCTTGCTTACCATTTCTGCTCTCCTTAAAAACCCTATAGAACGTTACTTCAAGAAAACTGTTGATATTAACAGAGGCCGACTAAAGATTTTTAAGTTTTAAGCTAATTCAGGTTGGATCCTTAACTGTGACCTTTGGCCTTATTCAGGAGGTCACTTCTCGGAGTTAACAAGCAAGGCTGGTCATTCTTCTGCAAAATGCTGGAAAATTCTGTTGATATAGTTGATTATTCCAAATGGTTTTCAGACAACTCAACCAAAGTCTCCCTCCAACCACCGGTGGAAAAGCCAAGTTATGTTGAGATGGTCAAGTCCAAAAACTTCAATAAAACAGTACCAAGGCCTGGAAAAAAGGAAACCAGCCAAACTTCCAACTATCAAAGAAAACTTCATGATTCTGGCCGTCATCCCTCCCCGATTCAAAAGGAAGTGGCCAAGATCAATTTTGATAACCTATGGATCATATCAGAACTTTTGCTTCTGACAACTGGAGGATGATTCGCAAGATACTGGAAAAGAACTTCCAGACCAATATTGTTATAAATCCCCTTTATGATGACAATTCTCTTATCAGTCTTGATCAAGGCTCCCTTAGTGACCTCATCGGCATGGAAGGAAAATGGTAGGCATGAGGAGATTGCCATCTTAAATTTGAAAAATTGGACAACTTGAAACACAGCAAACCACTCGTATTGAAAGGAATATGGAGGTTGGCTTAAAGTTAAGAATCTTCCCCTTGAACTCTAGTGTAGAAGTATATTTTAGTCAATTGGAGATCATTTTGGTGGTCTTATAAAAATAGTCACAAAAACCTTGAATCTTACTAATTGTAATGAAGCTCGAATTCTGGTCAAGAAGAACCTTTGCAGTTGTCCCCTCAACAATTGAAATTTCAGACCAAAAAAGGGAAAACATCTTTTACACTTTGGTGATTTTGAATTTTTAAACCCCCAATTTCTAGAAAAGCTCCCAAATTGCAGGATGTCTACAAAAATTCCATTGACCGGCTGGCTTTGATCTCTCCTCCTTCCCACCAGTTCTAAATGTCCAAAATCAGTATTTGCAATCCTACCGAAGAATAGATGTCCATTTGAATCTCCAAAGCATTTTCCAGTCACTTTACCGGTGCTGAAGAAAATGATAGGACCCAGCAAACATGTGGCAGCCGACTCCATTGGGCAAGAACCTGAACAGTCCCCTTTTTCAATTCATCACATCCCTAATGATCACAGTTGTCCTAAAAAGCAACTGGGGACCATGGGTATTAACCTAACCCCATTAATTCAGCTGCTGAAGATCTAATGAGAGAGAAAAAAGGATAAAGCCTCTTTAGTTACCATCGTGAATAATTATAATATATCCTTCAGAGTAATTAAAGATTTTCCCTCCCACCCAACGACTCTCCAAATCCGGCCACCACACCTTCTCTCCCTTCAGCTTCTGGATTCTGCAAAAGACCTAAATAAGCAAAAGGCGGTAAATCTTTTCTTGCTTCAAAAATCCTCAAGCATTATATCTAGAAGCAAACATCCTTCAGCAACTTATGGACAGCCTTATAAAAATCTGAGTTGAATGGAGGATGTGCTCTCAAAGTTCCACTTTCAGCCCCTTCTCGAATTCACTGTTCTGAGCCATCTATTTCAGAAAATAATCCAGACCTTTTGTAGGTTTGCAACTCCAAAATTCAGACCTTTAATTGCCTCACCAGGACAGTAAAATTAGTTTCTCCTACCAAGCATTTCAACTAGTCAAAACTTCCCAACTCTTAACACTAAAGTAAATTTGATGCGAGGCTCCCCTTGTTTTGCTGCTAATTCCAAGTATAGGGCAAATTGCGATTTGAACAGAATCAACAGATCTTCCACGATAAGCAAAGATCAAAACCAGAAATTTTCTGCTCCACAGAACGCATCGCAGCAACTGGTGCTCTCTAAACAAGGAGTTTGTGAATTACTCCACTCAAGATCATCGTCTCAACTGGACAGTCTTTCTCTTTCAACCATCCCCCTAGACCCAGTTCTATTTTGGTGACTTTGTCTGCATTTTGACAGCTTCATTTCCCCTCTGGCTGGCCTTCCTTGGAGCACAGCTTATATTTTCTTTTGTTTTAGTTTACACAGTACTACAGTAACAGCTTTTGTTTTTGTTTGTAGGCTCAGCCTTTGTATAGTTTTGTTTGCCCATTTGCCCTTCTTCATTTCTCTGTTTCAGCTTTTTGTATTAGGCTAGACTATGTCTCAATTGTATTTTGGCGTATTTTATTTCTAGCTTTAATTGGGATATGAAGTTTCGGTGCTAAATGGGTATCAACCTAGTTGAGATGTCCGGGTGCACCTTTTGATCCCCTCGCTTATCGCTCTTTAGGCTTCTTTATTATGCTCATTGTATAACTATCTTGTACTTTGAGTTTTTATTATTAATAAAGAAGTTTGTCTTCATTTCAAAAAAAAGAAAAAAAGAAACAACACTTCTCGTTGATGAAATGAAAACATAAATGCCAAAGAATGAAAAGAGAAAGACTCCACATATCCAACCAACATCCCAATCTAACAAACAAGATATGTTGGGCCCCACCAAAACAAGGCAAATACCCCTTGCTCAGCCATTCTTATTCTTTTCTTTTCTTACGTGAATTGAATACACCTTATTAATTGGGGATCTATTATAGTGATGGTTGTAACTATTCATAAATTTCATTTTCCTTTTCGAAAAACTAAAAAGAGATATCTTACAAAGTACAGAAACAATGAAAACTTACAAGAATCTTAGGTTGGCAAGATGTCCGAGTTCCTTTGGAAGTTTTCCTGATAATTTATTAATTTGAATGCTCCTAACCAAAATTTGGTATAGATTAGATTTTAAGAAAAGGGGGAATATATGGTTATCTACAAAGGTCTTGAAAACCAGTATTTGGATTGGCTTACAAGGTATGCAATTGCGTTAGATTACCAACAGAAGGCGACAGTGTCCCTGACAATAAATTTTTCTCCAAATTCCTGTGAGAAATTTAGAGAATCTTGGTTCACTTTACCGCATATACGTTGCAAGCAAATTTCCAATATAGGTTACATGAAGACTCATGCTGCAATAAGAAATAAAAATGAACAAGAAACACCAAGCAAAGAATGAGGAAAGAAACAAACAAATAGGTGAGGGAAGTCAGTGTCCATAGCTCAGGAGGGATTACACCAGCAACATTCAATCCTGAAACCTTCCTGCAAAGTTATATAAACAAAATGAACAGAGAATTTAGATAAAAGAACAAATGCAGGTCATTGTATTCCCCTCATTTTAAAAGAGAAGCAATGTTCTAAAGGTGCAGTCACCAATTTCAGGCAATTCCAAAAGCAGCTTCTAGATTTGAAGCTAAAGTTAGTTTCAATTCTACCAGTCAACGTAGCTCAATTCCAAAGTTAGTTTGCTTTATTCAATAACAACCTCCATCTCTCACCCCAATAACAAAAAAGTTTAAACTGCGCTATCCTATGGCTATGAACAAAAACAGCCAGAGTTTTTCAAAACATGGAAAGTAGTGCATGTACTGGTTCAATTAATCACTACCTGTGCAATGTATAAAAACCATTAAAGAATTGGAAAAATCAAAACTTGAGTCTAACAAACAAAGCAGGATATGGGAAAATGAAATGCATGAATTGAAGAGAACAAAAAGGAGAGAGTCGAGAGATACAGATGGGTTATGAGGCAAGTAGATTTATTGTTGTAGGAGCAATCACATTTGATCAAAGGACTGTCTGTTGAATCCTCGATGTTGCTGTTATCCTTAGCAATCCCAGTGCAGAGGTTGCCGCTAATATTCCAACTCTGAAATCTTACCCCTTTTTTCTCTGTATTGTTAGGCGCGAATATATTCCATTGTCTAAATATGGAGTTCAGAGTTTGCTCTGCGTGCACAACATCATCATCTCTTAAAAATCTATTATCAGATATCAAATCAAACATATAGAAAAAGAAAATGCCAACATTACACTTACCACTCCTACATATACCCCAGAATTCTCCTACATTGTAACTTAATTTTTCTCCAAATTCTTTTGCCCATCATCCATTCCAGAAGGTCGCACATTAATAGAGTTATTCTTCTCAATTACATGCATATTCATAACATATTTCTTCTGCCTAACCAACGTGGGAGGACTTTGGTTGCATTATTAACACCTTATTTTTAAAATCATATTTTTTAAATTTTATCATAAGCTTATAAAAATATATATTTTTGAAATGGAGACAAGCTTCTTTATAAAACCCAAAGTCCAAGAGAATTATACAATGAAAAAAATAGAGAAGCCAAAAAGAAGGGGAGGGGTACCAAGGAAAGACCAGAGACCAAAAGAAAATCCAAGTACAGCAATTACAACAGTGCGAAGCAGCCAAAAAAGTAAGAAATAAAACTGAAGAAAAAACAATACAAGAAATGAACTAAAACAGCAGACCACCAGAACTTGGGAATGTGGAAGATGCAGGAGGTTCAACAACAGATTAATCATAAAACTTGGAGAAAGATGCCCAGTTTAAATAATAGAACTTGAGAGGAGAAATCTTTAGATTCCAGACATAAAAAGCACCAGAAAGATCCTTCTTCTAACCCACAACCGAAAAATATTAATCTTATTATAAAATAAGAACAACAAAGCAAAACAAAAACAATGAAACAAAATAAGAGAGAAGAATAAAGAAAAGAGAAAGTATAGAAAACAATTTAACTCAATTGTGTTATATCTTATAAAGACATCGCACACTTCTATTTGAAGGATATGTCATGGTATAGGTTACAATATAGAATTCAATAGGATAAATGTTATAACATGAAATTGAATGAGTTATATGACAACCAGTATAGGGTGATGAGGAAGATGGTTCGGTTGCAGATATGACAAGATTAGGGCAAATTTACACTTGGGCTTAAGCCCACTAATTCGAACAATTATACACGATGAGTTTGAAAACTAATGTATGTCATCACACACACCATCAGCACAAGCGAAAAGGCAATAAAATACCAAGATTTGGGCTTAAAACAACAATCTAGAACCAAAATAAGCCTAAGAAAGAGGATTGACTAAGTGTCTGACCTCCAATGACTACCCCCAACAACCATTTTCAATGATCACCTTCACGTCCAACTCCACACAACTATCACAGACAACAACAGACAGTTTTAGGTTTTACGCATAAAAGTCGTGCAATCCCAAATGTAATTTTCATATATGTGATGAATATATAAACACTTGTGTTAGGGTTACAGAGTAAATAAAAGATATTTAGCTATTGGACTATTAACACACTTGTTGGCAATCATACGGATGTACATCAACTAGCTCCATTCTTAACTGAAAATGTGGGGTGGGTGGCCATACCGACAGATATTTTTGGTTACCAAAAAAATACAACAACAAAGGAATGGGAAGTGCTTATTAGTTAGGAAGGACTACTACCTCATGAGGCTACATGGGAGAACTGTGATGATTTTCCGCAGTAGTTTCCTCATTTCCACCTTGAGGATAAGGTGTCTTTGGAGAGGGAGAGTAATGATAGACTACCAATTATAATGCAATATAGCATAAGGAAAAATGGTGAAGTGGCACGTGCACAGGACAGAAGTAGAGAAAGTGGAAACCACCTTGGTGGGAACCATAGTTAGTTACATGGTGGGAGGTTAAAAGGGATAGGAGGAAGGGAAGAGGGGTGGTTATTTTGTTCTGGAATGGAAGGCTGTAGCTTCCTGGAGATTAGAGAATGCAGAATAAGTTAATTTTCTGGATCATGTCATCAAATGTGGAAAGATTCGAATGGACAAGAATAAGTTGCGAGCTATTAAAGATTGGAGAGCCCCTACTTCCGTGATGGAATTACACTCCTTCCTTGGATTGGCTAATTACTATAGCTGGATCATTGAAGGATTCTCAAGAAGGGCTACACCATAGACTAAGTTGCTGAAGAAAGGTACAACTTGGAGATGGCCAGTTGAATGTTAAACTGCTTTTGACAAACTAAAGGTGACAATGATAAGGAATCTTGTCCTAGGATTGGTGGACGTGTCTAAGTCGTTTGTAGTTGAAACCAACGCGTCAATTTTTGCTCTTGGGGGTGTCCTTACCCAAGAGGGTCACCCAATAGCTTACGAAAGCCGTAAGCTTAATAGTGCTGAGAGGAGTTATACTGTCTCCAAGAAAGAAATGCTTGAAGTAGTCCATTATCTGAGGGCCTGAAGGCAATATTTACTAAGATCACCATTCATGGTGAAATCTAACAACAACGCTATCTATCACTTCTTTAGCCAACCTAAGTTGACCTCTAAGCAAGTGAGGTGGCAAGAACTTTTGGCTGAATTCGACTTCAAGTTCAAACACAAGAAAGGCACCAACAATCAAGTTGCTAACGCTCTTAGTTGTAAAGGCCAGCATGCGGTCCTGAGTATGCTAGCCCCTATTCTTACAAGCAAAGTTGATGCATTGATACACGATATCATCAGGGAGTTCATTCAGAAGGATCCCTTTGCCTAAGTTGTTGTTGCTCTAGTCAAAGCCAGTAAAACAAGACAATTTTAGGTTGAAGAAAACTTATTATTGACGAGAGGAAACCGATTGTATGTTCCAAGAGCAAGTAACCTAAAGAAAAAGTTACTGCACGAGTGTCATGACACATGGTGGGCAAACCATCCTGGGTAGCAAAGGACCTATGCATTATTGAAGAAAAGCTACTTCTAGCCTAATATGCGAGACGATGTCATGCAGTATACGAAAACGTCCCTCATCTGTCAACAAGATAAGGTTGAGATAGTGAAAGTTGCTGGGCTTCTCGAACCTTTGCCTATTCCGATAAGACCATGGGAGAGTGTCTCCATGGTTTTTATTACACATCTTTCAAAGGTGTGCAACTTTAAAGCCATCTTGGTTATCATCGATCGGTTCTCGAAATACGCCACTTTCATCCCCACTACCAAACCATGTTCTGCCGAGCTGACAACAAAGTTGTTCTTTAAGCATGTCGTGAAGTTGTAGGGAGTCCCGACGAGCATCATGAGCGATAGGGATGGTAGATTCATTGGTACCTTCTAGATCGAGTTATTTACCTTCTTGGGGACGAGCCTGAATATATCCTCAAGCTACCATGATTTATTTACCTTTTTGGCAATGCCAACCTTCCTTTAAAGCGTAATTGTCCATTAATCCATTCATAATTCGGCTTCCCATTCGGCTCCCACTTTAATTCCTCTATATTTTCTGCAATTCTCCATCTTCCTCAACTTTCTTTCATGATCATCTCCACATCAACTATCCCTGGGGTAGTCAAAACCATGATTTCTACTAATTGGTTTATTCTAGACAATGCATCCGCTGCCTTATTTCGTAGATCGGGCTGATATAATGTTTCGAAGTCATACCCCAAAAGCTTCGTCAACCACTTTTGAAATTGAGGTTGGACTTCCCTTTGCTCAATTAGGAATTTAAGCATCTTTTGATCCAACATCACTATAAATTTTCTTCCCAATAAATAGTCTCATTTTTTTCACCGCCAACACCAAGGCCATGAGTTCCCTTTCGTAAATTGATTTAGTTTGGGCCGTGGAGATAATATTTGACTTAAAAAGGCTATCGACCTTGAATTCTGACTTAGGACAGCCCCCAATCCATATCCGGACGCATCAGTTTCAACCACAAAGTGAAGGGCGAAATTCGGAAGAGCCATAACCGGAACTAATATCATAGCCCTCTTCAATGTTTCAAAAGCCGCAGTGGACTCTTCACTCCAATTGAAGGTATTTCTCAAAAAATACTAGCACAAAACGAAGAAGGAATGGGCGTAAGACTTGATTCATTAACGATTGGAAAGTAGCTCGTGCATTCGTCAATCCAAATGGCATTACTAGGAATTCGTAGTGCCTCTTGTGAGTCCGAAAGGCTGTCTTCTTTATGTCCTCTTCCCTCATTATGATTTGATTATATCCGAATTTGAGGTCAAGCTTCAAAGACACTGCTGCCCCATCCCCATGTAACTCGTCTAACAATTATTCGATCACCGAAATGGGAAACTTATCTGCTATTGTGGCTTGATTCAACTTACGATAATCCACACAGAAACGCTACCCCGTCTCTTTTCTTTACCAATAGTATTGGACTCGGCTTCGACTCAGTCTGATTATGTTCGCTTGCATCATTTCCATAACCAATTTTTCTATCTCAGCTTTCTGGATATGCCCATACTTGTAGAGCTTCATAGTGATAGGTTTTTTACCCTCCCTAGTTAATATTCGGTGATCAAGTTCCAAATCGAGAAATTTCAAAAAATATTTTAAAGAGTTAGACCGACCGACATTTACTCATCGATGGTCGATGTTGGTTTGATCATTTACTAAACCAACCATAGTTGGTTCAGTGGTGGTTTGGTTGAAAAACTGGCTCCGACCGATGATCAGCCCTATTCCAAACTAACATGCATCACAAAAGGAAATACTTTCATTAATGGAAATTTTTTCATTGCAAGACTTAAGAATTTGGTTCAGCACCCTATCTGAAAGATGACGTAAATGTTGATGCCAAGAGTTCTTTGACATCATTACTCTTTGAAACATGAAAATTTGAGGGATAATGACCATCTTCACTATGAAGGTGACTCGAACTAGAAATAAATTATTGACTCTGTTTACCAGTAGTAGAATTGGCATAGGATTGAGAAATGATTGTGTGAACCGGAGGAGAGTCCTAGGCCTTAGTCTGTTGAGATGGAGTTGATATGGCCCATGCTAAGGTATCCCCTGGATTACTACCCTCCCTGTTTCCTTGTTCTTCACAAAACAACAATCCGAGTGAAATTCAACAAAACAATTATTGTTGTGAGTCAGCTTAGATATGCTCAAAAGATTTCTTTTTTATTTGAGGAAAATGCACGACATTTTTCAAATAGATTGGAGCATGTTTGGTAATAAGAGTATTATGACCAACATTGTCAATATTGAGTTTAAATCTATTACCAACATAAACATATTCATTACCCGAATAGTCAGCATGAATCTTGAGATTTCCAATATCTAATGTCATCTGATTGCTTGCACCGATATCAGTCAACGAATTTGGATCAGCAATAATATCTGGGGTTGCAAGATAAGCACTGTTCTTGTTTCCTACTTCTTAATTTGAGGGTGGTGGATTAAATTCTTCATCAAACTTGTGCCAGCAGAAGGAGGAGACGATGCCATACTTACCACATAATTGACGTGAGTTTTGAGTTGCTTGTTCTGTAATATCCACCTTTTCCTCGAGGTCTATTTCCTCTGTAGTTGTAGTTTGTGTTTCCTCTACTCTGTCCTCTATATTGAGTTTGCCCTCTGTATTGATTTTAATGATTACCTTGGTTGAAGGAGTTTTGCCTATTGAAGACCAAATTGGCTGTCATGTTAGCAGCTTCTGTGTTTGAATTTACCACATTGTGGTTGATGAGAGTATTCTCAAATGTGACAAGTGTTGAGTGCAAGCCTTGTCAAGTCATCTCTTCCTTTTCGTTGAAACGACACGTGATTGGGAGGTATTCAACATCAAGCTCCAGAATAATGTAGGAGGTAAGATCTCCTATATCAACTGGAGCATCTGCAAGGGCCAAATTTATCTGCTGTTTGTTTCATAATAGTTAGATACTCATTTTTGTCGTGCCTTTTTCTTGTGTTTTGGAGAGTGGCTTTGAGTTGTTATTTCCTTGCCTTGTTGGCAGTGCCATATAAGTCCTCTAGAGCTTTCAATACCTGCCTAGATTAAGAGTAGTCGATGTTCTCACATGCTATGTCAGGCGTCATTGACCCATACATCCACTATAATAAAGCTTGATCAAGAGCGACCCATTACTCAAAGGCTGGATACTTAGGAAGAAGTTCTAATTTTTTTGGTTCTTGATTCTTGGATATAACGGATTCACTGGGTTGAGTCTTTGTGCCAAGAACATATCCTTCTAATTTTTGGCCTCTAAGTATTGACAATACCATTTTTTTTTTCCACAGGATGCAGTTTTTGTCATCTAACTGTGAGAATAGGAGACGGAGGATTGCCCAATGGGTGAATGGATGTAGCTTTGGCTAGTGGAATTAACTGTGTATTTGTAAATTGGCGGTATTGGCATTGTCAGAGGTTGTAGATTCACTTTTCTTTTTGGTCAGGAAGGTCAAGACGGAAGGGTGAAGGTGGAGTCGAATCGCCTTCCTCTCATTCCATGACAATTTTAGGTTTTACACCAAAAAAATGGGGCAACATCAAATGTAATTTTCATACATGTCAGATGAATAATACACACTTTTGCTACTGTTACAGAGTAAAAAAAAGAGTTTTAGTTGTTGGGCTTTTAACACTTCAGCCCAATGAATACATTACAAAAGAAACATCAAAGACGCCTAATAGCAATTACAAGGCACCGTAAGGCTATCATGTCCCAACCAACTATCAACAATTTCAATCAATGACTAGCTTTATCCATCATCAAGAAAATGATCAAATCAACTGATCAAATATTTTAAAAAAACTTAGTTGATGAAAGTGTATCAATATAAATTTGAATTTATCAGTTCATGATGTTTAATAGTCGTCTTGTATTGTAGTTTATATCCTCACATTCTTACTTTTGGTTTCACTCACATGTCGTTTGATATAAGATATCATAAAAAAAGACATTCGAATTTGTTACTGCAGGCTATCATGTTGGTGATATTGTTTCCTTATTTACTCAAGATCATCTATTTATCTAGCTAATCTATGTGACTTGTTCTCATTTTCCACATACATGCATAGTAAACTCTAACTTACAATTTGATATAAGATATCATAAAAAAATAATAAATAAAAAATCATAAATCTCTTGATGATCTACTATTTTTGTGCGTAACATAATCTTACATTCCATCCACTAGAAACGTCATGCACAATTTTGTAAAATAATTGTTAAAATTTTTTAGATGCATTATCTAAAACAAAACTATAAACCTTATTTTTCAAAACTCCCCATAAAAAAAGAAATCGGTAGAATTGAAAAAGGAAAAATAATACTCACTAAAAAAATAGATTATTTGAGTTGGCAAATAATTGTATTAGATACCTACTTTATAATTCAACCCAACATTTTAAACCACTTTTTAAATTTAAACAAAATGACTCTACATCCCAAACACACATAAGAATTTTTACAGACATATAAACTCCAAATTTCAAAACAAAGACTTTAACCTTCTAAAATAACTCTTAAAATATTACGTAGATTTAAGATTTTTTCGAATATTTAAGATTTTTTCGAATAGAAATACTCCAGTAACAAATAGGATTATCAAAATATTTCTAGATATACGCAAGTATATATATATACAAAACAAAAATAATTACCTAAGATACCAAACATTTGTAATCAAGAACATATAAATATTCTATTAGTCTAAATTTAAAAAAATAATAATAAAATGAAAAGAAAAGAAAGAAAAAACAAACAGACATACAAACCATATTACTTTTGATTCAACGTCTTTTTTTAATGTCATTGAAATCTAAACAAAATATTCACATCTTAAGTAAAAATAAAACTAAACTAAAAAGGATAAAAGCATTAAAAGCGAAAAAAAAAACAAAAACAAAAGTAGAAAAAGATATGAATGAATTTCTTTCAAAACAATCCCTACTCTAACACTATAAATCATTCTTCACCACTGGATTATCTCATTCTCAACAACTACTATCCAACCATGAGTAAGTGTTCTAATCCACCTACCTTACTTCTTGCACTTTTTTTTTTTTTCTACTTTTAGGATATTCAATTTTCTCAGGCATTATTGGTTTTTTTTCTCTTAAAAAAAAGTGAAAAGATAAGAGAGAACCTTGATGAGGATCTGTAATAGATTGAGAAGAATGTTGAGGGAATGATCCGAGGAAGCAGGCGAAGACCAAAACCAACACCCCTGATGCCATGAACAATAACAGTGTATGTCAGCACCTTATCACCGAGACTCTTTAATAAAATTATCCCAAACACAGGAATATAAGAATATAATCATCATTTATTACCAATCATTATTGTCGTTGATCTTTCTATTCAACAGCCAAGTCAACTTTTATTGTCAACACTAAAGTAGGAAAAATGCACATATTTGTCTTTTCCACACATTGTGCACCTCTTGTAATCTCATCCAACCAATTCAATCCCTTCTCCCTCCATCTCCTTCATTAATTACTAGTACACTACTACGAATCAATTCATAACACTACTAATAATAATCATTTCTCAAAACACATATTATCATAACATTAGGATTGTTATAATCCTTTTCCTTCATAACTTTTTCCCTCCTCGAAACGCTCCCTTAATCTCTTCACTGTATGCTCCGTTAGCTCCCCTACTCAATAATTTATTATTATTATTATGAAAAAACTATTTTTTTTCTACTCATGATTTCAAAGAATAAAGGCAATTTCATATTTAGCATAACATTCGTCACTGTTTTTAACCGTTTTCCAAAATTGGCAAACTAAGGTCGGCCCAATTCACTTTCAAATGGACAACGTAAAAAAATATCCTTCAATTTTGCACACAATATAATGAAAAATCTACACATGCTTTTTAAGTCACTTTGATATACTTCTTTAGTAGGTTCGATATATCAATAATTGGCACCCCTAAATTGATGTCAATGAACAGTGCGCTGATATATATACTTTATTTTATGAATATTAGCTATTACAATACTAGTATATTAGTGTAACGATCCAACTCTTTATATTAAGTTGAAGTTATTACTTTAATCCAAAGATATTTTAAAGTTCAAACCAAACAATTCAAACAAAAACTTCCATTTATAAGAGACCAAATCAAACAGTAAAAATACAAAAGATAATAAAATCTTATTAAAAAAATGAACATCAAAGAAAATTCAGTTCGGACCCTATTTCAAATAAACATAAAGATACAAAAGTATTTGTGTTTTAAGACAAAGTGAAACATATAGTAGTTTAAACATAAAACTCACACAATCATTAAAAACTTGAAAACAAGTAAAACGTTAAGCGGAAGCATTTGAAAGGTTCCCATATGGCATTCATGAGTCCTTCTTGTTCCTTGCTGGTCTGCCTCTCATATTACCTTTCCTTGAAAAAGTTAAACATGAAAATGGTGAGTATAGAATTATACTCAGTAAAAGAACCACTACTGGTACTGTCAAGGGTAAAAACTATTAACTTCCTATTAGGAAGTACCCTGCAACATAGTCTTGTGATCCCATAGGAACACGTCAATTAGTCTAGTGACCTTGTAGAATGCACATAATCAGTCTAGTGATCCTTAGGATCATAATATGTGGTGATCTCGTAGAACACCATGCCTGCAAGGTACACTATCCCATAGCTAAAGTTAATAGTTTCCCTTCAGTCCAGAAAAGTTCTTTCCAGTCTAAGACGATAAGACAGACAAATTCAATACACGTTCAAAACTATCAAGATTTTTTTAGTTCAATACATAACCAGTCAAAAATCAGCATGCTAGTACGCATCTTAGTTCAGTCAACACTGTAGCAATTCACCAATACATCCAACCCTATGCATAAACAGGCCAAATACAAAAGTTCACTCATATGTCAATTTCAGACATTTCATTACATAATTCAGTCGAAACCTCTCAGTTCTACGCATTTTATCGCTACATATGAACAGTCAAACCATCACATACGATACACTTCAACTTCAATTTAAGGTCCGGTAGTAGAAATTCCTTACCTCGAGATTTGCTAAAGTTCTTGGCAGTTAAAACCTAAATAAACCAATCATAAACATAAACAAAATTAAATTAATAATTGTGTCAACCATAATCATCTGATTGTTTATTTAGGCTTCCAAACTTACCCAAAGCTGAGGTTGAAACCAATTCAACCCCTTAGTTGAAATTTTTTCACAATTTGTTCCAAAAGTTAGCCAACAACCTTCAAAGAAAAATAGTTCACTTTAATCCAATAAAAAATAAAGTATTTAGGACAAAATTAATATTTGATGGGCATACTTATAACCCAATCAAACGTAGGATCAGATGCCAGTCTGATAGCTTGTTTGCAAGCAAAGCTCACATTGGAAGAAGAGATTGTCAAATCGCAACCAGGAGATCCCGTGTTGAGGAAGTTGGTTAAAGAAGTAAGGTGTGAAAGACTAACAGATTGCACGTTCATAAGTGATGGCACGCTGCTAAAAGAATGAAGATTATGAGTTCCAAACATTAAGGCATTAAAGGAAAGTATTTTGGAAGAAGCACATAGTTCAGCTTGTGCGATTCATCCTGGAAGTACTAAAATGTACAGAACTGATCTGAAAGCTTATTATTGGTAGCCAGGTATGCGGGGAGAAATAGCTGAGTTTGTATCTAAGTGTTTGATTTGCAACAAGTCAAGTCGCAACACCAAAAAGCTAGTGGATTGGTATGTCCTTTACCAAGTCCAAAGTGGAAATGGGAACATATCACAATGGTCTTTCTATTTGGATTGCATAAAATGCCTAATGGTTTTGATGGAATTTGGATGATAGTGGATAGATTTACAAAGACTACATGTTTTATCTCCATTAAGAAAACATTTTTATTAAATAAATTGGCTAAGTTGTATGTTGATAAAATTGAAAGCCAATATGGAACCTCAAAATCTACAATTTCGAACCAAGATTTGCATTTCACTTTCAAGTTTTGGCCAAAGTTGCAACAAGCCTTAAGAACTAAGTTGCATTTTAGCACTACATTTCATCTGCAGATGAATCACCAATCTGAAATAACCTTTCAGACATTGGAAGTCATGTTGAGGGTTTGCGTTCTACAATTCAAAGAAAGTTGGGATGAATGTTTGTCTTTCATTGGCACTACAAGAAAATATCTATTTTTTGACGCACAACATGGATGTCAGTATAAGTAACGTCGGGAAAAAGCTTCTTTCGATACCATAGAAACTACATCGCAAAAAGTTGACAATCCCGATGCAACATAAGGCGACGTCGGTATAAGGTAATTTATAAAAAAAATTATAGACTTTTCTCGACGCTGTTATGCATGGCTGTAATGATCCAACTTTTCTACCAAGCTGAGGTCATTACCGTTTAAATAAATATAGACTTTTTTTAGATAAGAGAAAATACTAAATTTAAAGAAAACGTTTTAAATATTCAATTAAAATCGATAATAAAGTATATAAAGAAAGAATATAATAAATAGAACACTAATTCTGCCCTAATCAAAATAAAAGGAAAATTTTAAAAGTACCCATAGTTACAAAAATAAAATACTGAAACTTAAGTACTGAAGCATAAAATGTCAAAGAAAACTTAAATTATTCCCATGGTGAACTACAGTCACTTCTTGTCATTCGCCAGCTTACCTCTACCTCTACCTTTGCCTGTAAAATTAAACATAGAAAGGGTGAGTATAAATTTATACTCAGTAAGGGACCCACTAATAGTCCCGCTAGGTGTCTGTTAAATTATCGTTAGAGTCTTGTAAGAAGGTACCGTCTAACTATTATGCTCCCGAAGGCACACTATCCAGTGATCCCTTAGAGATACATTTGGGCTCTCGGTGACCCCGAAGGAAACACCCTAAAGGAGAGTCAAGTTGTAAGTGATTCCGTTGAATCATACATAAAACTGGCCACACAAGCATAAATAGGTGGTGATCTCGTGGGACACCCATATGGTACGACTCTAGCTAACGTAAATCTAACAGAACATCATAGCCTATACAAATAGATCATATCATAAATATCATAGCTCAGTCAACATAACTCAATCATAGTTTATCTAAGTATAACATGCCTCAATCATAAAGTATCACGATCATAACATCTTAGTCATATATGTCTCTCTTAACTACATTAATGCATAATACAGAACATGCATGAAACTTTAATGTGGGGGTCTAATAGGAAAATCCCTTACCTGGAGATTAGCTAAAATATTAATTCTTTGGTTGACAGTCACTTCTTCCCAATACTCAGTCCTAAACATGAACAAAATTAAAATTAACAATTTGTCAACTACCATCCAACTGATTAATTAAACATCCAACTTATCCAAACTTACCCTAAGATTAAGGTTGAATATAACACAACCTTGAATAGGAAAATGCAGTCTCAATTCCTTAACTTAACAGTTGAACCTTCAATATACAACACAATTCAACTTATTCCAAATGCAATTCATTTAAGATCCAAAAAAAAATATTTATTTGGGCGTACAAAACCCAACAAAAACTAAGCAAAACTCACCAAGAAGTGGTTCAAAATGTGCCAATAAAAGCTTGGTTTGGACTAAGGTAGAAATGGCTTACGCGGCTCGGTAGGAGGAGAGTCGGCTCGAGTGCGACTTGTGGAGAAGAAATCAGCTTGGATGGCTCGTACAAGAGGAGAGTGGCTCAGACTTGAAGTTGACAGAGAAGTAATGCGGCACGGATGATTGAACGGAGGAGATTGGACAGAGACACCAAGCGGAGAAGAAACGTGGTACAACGGCTTTATTCGGGCGGTCATCGTTGTGTGGAGGAGTTGCGTCGGTCATATGGCTCGCGGTGGCTGAAGATGCATAGTGAAGAGGGGCAACGACTAACGTTTCAGAGGAAAAAAATTTAGGTAAGATGATGAATAGTGAACTCACGATTTACGAGATGGTCTTATTTAATAATAATAATAATAATAATAATAATAATATTAAAATAATTCACCAATACATTAAATCTTACCAAAATCACACAATCTTAAGCAAAACCAATATAATAAAACTAAAATTTTCAATCTCAACAATTAATTAAATATCCTTTCAAAATACTAAATTTTCACAAATTCTCAAATAACACCCAAAATTAGCATAAAAATTAAAATTACCTTAATAGTTTTGGGGTGTTACAATGGCATCAAAAAAGTTTATAATTTTTTTATTCTATTTAACTTTTCCCGACGCCATGAATAACATGTCAGAAAAAGTCTATAATTTTCTTATTATATTTAACGTTTTCTAACGTCATGCATAAGGGCGTCAGGAAAAGCTTCTAACTTTTTTATAATATTTAACTTTTTCTGACACCATGCATAACGACGTTGGAAAAAGTCTATAATTTTCTTATTATATTTAACTTTTTCCAATGCCATGCATAATGGTGTTGGGAAAAGTTTATAATTTTTTTATTATATTTAACTTATCCCAACACCACCACTAATTTTTAATTTCGACGGGGATTAGATAAAGATGAGGTCTTTTTTTTATTTCAATAGAGATTCGGTAAAGATGAAGGGAAGGTATTTTTTTTAAAAAAAATAGAGGATCTCCTGACGCACAAATTATGCGTTGGGAGATCATAAAGGATATCTCGATGTCGTTATGGACGACGTTGGGATATTCTCTCCCATCACATTTCTCCTGACTCTCGTCCAAATGAATTTTTTTGTGTTGAAAGATCCTTTCCTAATGCGTTTTTGTATATCTCTCGGCACTTGTGTGCATTGGGAGATCATTATTTTCTTGTAGTGTGAATTCTAGGATCGAAATGATCCTTTTTTAGGCGTTATATGGCAGACATTGTAGAACACTAGTTTGTTAGAAGGAAACTTTATGGTCAAAGTTATTCTAGGCAATGACTAAGAACATCAAAGTTGTTAGAGAAAATCTGAAAAATTGCTTACGACCGGCAAAAGAGCTATGTAGACAATTGTCGCCAAGTTTTGAAGTATGAGGTTGGAGACCAAGTTTTCCTTAAATCATCACCATGGAAGGGTGTAATCATATTTGGAAGAGGAAAAACTAAGCCTTAGATTTGTAGGACCTCATGAGATTTTAGCACCTATGGGACCAATGGCTTATAAATTAAAAATTGCCCACAAAGTTGTCTAGAATTCGTAATGTCTTCCATGTTTCAATGTTGCGAAAGTATGTCCCAAATCCCTCACATATACTCCAAAAGCAGACCCACCCTTGCGTGTGCTAGACAGAAATGAAAAAGTATTAAGAACCAAGGTAATTCCCATGGTTAAGATTTTGTGGAACAACCATGGCATTAAAGAAGCCACTTGGGAAAGTGAGGAGCTAAGGAAATCTAAGTATCCACAACTCTTCGCTTAAGGTTACTAAATTTCGAGGAAAAAATTCTAATAAGGAGGTAGTAGTTATGAGGCTCTGATCGCGTCTCTCTTACGTGATAATAATGCTCGCGACAAAGAACTAATTATGCGTCAAAGACACTGTTACATGCCAATAAGACTATGTGACAAACAATCATACGTCACTACAAGAAGTAGGGCTTCACCTGATGCACACATGTGTTGGAAAAATTCACAAAACGCGTCAGGCATGTCTATCCTGATGCAAAACACCAAGTGGGAAGAGCGTCGTGATAGGCTAAACTGAAGCATAACCCAACGACATCGGTAAAAACTTTTGCTCGACTAAAGTCTACGTCAACTAACGAATGACGTCGAAGAAGCATTGTTTGGCGTGGTCAAAGCGTTGACAATGGGTGTCTATGCTCGACGTGTTTTGTGTGTTGGAAAAACTTTTTTATAAAATTTTTAAAATATATTATTATTTAATTTTTTTGCTATTAGAATCAGGTCCAATAGAAATTCAATCAAATTCTAAAACACAATTAACATAAAATTAATAAAAAAATTATTAAAATACCAATTCAAATTTATATTAAAATTAATTCAAATGTTACAAAGGTACACGTTTGTAAATTTCGAAAGTACATTAATAATAAAAAGTAAAAAGTAAAAACATAATTCTAAGTGTAGCTAGTATGATCATAGGGACATGGACAGAATGTGCAAAGAAGGCAGTTGAACATTATTACGAGGTGCGCCGAAAGAAATATAGGGTTGCTTCAAATAGAAACAACCCTTGCTATGATGGTTTCAAAAAATTGATTGGGAAAAGAGAATCAATAAATAACAAAATCGAGAATCGAACAGGTAAGCCATAGTTTCTCACTTGCATATTAAGTAAATGTGATTGCTAGCCTTCTTTTTACAATCAATCATATTTACTTAATTATGCATAAATATGAAGCAATTCTAACAAGATCTCAAATCAAACTTCATATTTCAAGAATTGTCATTAAAATTGTAACAAGAATTGTGAACGCAATTTCAACAAATCTCATTCTTAGTTTTCTAAAGAATATGTATATTGAATACAAAAAGTACAAGATGCATCAAGAATTCAAGAATCAAATTCATTCAACTAAATTGGAAAAAAATATAGCAAAATTGAATTGAAATTCATGAAAGAAACTAAAGTAATTCTACAACAATTCAAGAAAATTGTTAAAAAAAAAAAAACATTCACAAGATTAACAATTCCATTGTCCTTAATTCACAAATGATTATCCCTCCATTTTGATTAAAGAAATCTACTAGATTTTGGAAGAAAACTGGAAGAATGGAGAAGAAAGAAGTCTGGAAATTTATTTGTTAAAGAGCATTTAGGTACATTGAGAATTAAAATGAAAAATGAGGTTGAATTTTGAAAATTGGAGAAAATAAAGTGTTTATAGGGAAATAATGAAGTAACCGTCGAGAAGGTTTGAAACTGTGACCTCAAGCTTAGGCGTGCAGATGAAAGGCGGGAACGACAAAGCTTTACAAATAGTTGGAAAATATGTACGAAATTGCCTTCCTAAAATTCATCAGAAAATAATTTAGGTATGAGATTTGAACTTGTGATGTTGAAGATGCGTGCAAGATGATTGGACGACACGTGGCAGCAGACAATGTGACATGCGGACAATAATTTTTTGAATGGAAAATCCTATTTAATTTTGTAGTAGGTAACGTTCGAACGCACGATGTAGATGATGCGTGCCAAGGTATTGGTATTATTTACAAAAGTGCCATTCGGGAAAATGGTGAAGAATTTATTTCGCGGCTGATGCGTTTCGAACAGGCGACGTTGAACTCAATAACATGTAAATAAATCATGCTGCTGGGATTTTCGAACTTGTGACCTTCAAGTTGATTGCACGGACGAATATTTGATAACTTTATGATTATTTACAATTCCTTGTATCATGAAATTGCCCGTTTTCCTTCATTCGGTCTTCGTTTAAGGCGATTTTCATTGAAATATTCTTGTATCGAAGCCTATTTTCATAATATGCATTAAAATAACCTATATAAAATTGGATCAAGTTTTGCCTCAACAAGTACAAAGTTGTAATTAAACATGCAACTGGTTCTATGAGATGATTATGTTACGTGTGCAATGCATATATGAATTATGATGAGAAAATTGAGAAGAAATGATTTCCGTATGAAATTATAAGTTGTGAAGGATGTTGACAAAATTGAGATGATTTGATTAAATTTAATAATTTACTGAGTATATTATTTACTGCATGATTTGATGAAATGATTATATCACGTTAAGGCAACTTTGATTTATCAAAGGTGTTGATTAAAAACTCCACTCTCATTAGACATTTTCGTCTAACCTTTCCAATGCTTTTTTTTTTTTTAATTTTCCCTTCCCTCCGAGTAGCGAAAGAAATCTAGTGTTGAACTTGCAACTTTGAACGCCTATTGTGCCATTCATTAAACACATCCTTTTGGTAGTGACCATTGTCAAATCACAGAACATGTAAAAGCAAAGCGAGGAGAGTTTGGGTGTTATTTTAAGTTGTATATAGTTCTTTTGAAAGAAAACTTGTACGAAGTATTGAACGTACTCTATTATCTAAATTAACAATGAAATCTTCTTATTTCATTTGAGTCCACATTCTATGTTTAAGATTGTTCGTTGCATTTAATTTTTCTTACTAGTCGTTCTGTGCGTTATCTCGCAAGAGACTCATGTAGATTGTCTAGGCGGTCACATCTTCACGTGATTTCATAGAGTGACTCTTGAAGCGGGCGTGACAAAGGCTATGGTCATTATCAAACTGAATGTCAAAATAACTTGAAAATACAAAAGACGAACTTTACTGTAGCACTATCAGATGATGACTCTGACTACAACAATAGTAAAGATGAACATAATCGAGCCATCATCAGTGTTACATACAGAAAATAAATCAGAATCAAATATTGAAATTCATCTGTAGACACCCGAGAAAATAACTTGGCTTATAATCAGCTTCATCAACAATAGCATGAAGATTTGTCAGTTCTTAATCTTAAAAAATAAAAAATTCAAGAATTGTTTGAAGATAACCATCGCTTGTAACCATTATTTCATATCTAAAATAAGAATTGAAAAATACAAAAACAAATTATGACAACATCACCAAATCAACGGCTATTAGATTGGGTGAAGCCTCTATCCGTCAGAAGTTCCGAATTAGATGGTTGGAGCTTGGTGATCAGAATAGCCTTCTTCCATCATTCTGTTCGTTCTTGTATGAGCCGCAATTTAGTTATTTTTGTGATCGATTCAAATGGCTCCCACTTGACGTCTCACAATGGGGTGGTGCTAGTGGCAATTAATATTTATCGTAACAGTTTGGGGTCTTCGGTTATTGGCTATAGGGAGCTCTCTCCCATGTTTTAGGACATTTTTTAGTTTAGGTGGTCTGAGGAATGTATCCATGCTTTACAAGCTCCTATTGGGCGTGAGGAGATTATAAGGATGTTATTTCTCATGGATAATGGAAAGGCTCCTGGTTTTGATGGATTTTATGTGGGATTCTTTAAAGGAGCCTGGAATGTGGTTGGGAAGGATTTTTATGATGCGGCTCTTGCATTTCTTTGAGTCCCATTACTTACCTCAACGAGTTAATGCTACTGCGATTAAGCTTATTCCTAAGCGTTGTGGGGCTGAGCGTATAAAGGATATTTGGCCTATTTTGTGCTGTAATGTGATTTACAAGTGAATTTCTAAGATTTTGGCTATTAGGCTTTGTGTGTGGCTTCCTATTTTTATTAGTGATAATCAATCTACCTTTGTGGCTCAAAGGAGTATTCTTGACAATATTCTACTTTGTCAAGAGTTAACTGGGGTTATCATATTATTTCTGGAAAGCCCCTGTGTGCTATGAAAGGTGATCTTCAAAAGGCATATGATTATGTAAACAGAGATTTTTTGTTTGGCTTGTTGACTACTATTGGCACTCCCTTGAGGTTTGTGAGTTAGATTAGGACTTGTTATTACTTTCTCGATGTTCTCCATTATGATTAATGACTCTTTAAAAAGGTTTTTTTTCTTGGAACGAAAGGATTAAGGCAAGGTCTTTATCTTCATTCCTTTTTGTTATAGTGATAGAGGTTCTTTCTCGCATGTTGAAAAGGCCGCCCTAGAGTTTTTCAGTTTCATCAATGATGTGAGAAGGATAGTTTAACCCATCTGATCTTTGCTGATGACCTTATGATTTTTTATGCTGCTGATGACTCCTCTTTGAGTTTTGTTCTTGAGACTCTACGAAAGTTTGGTGAGTTTTCAGTTTTGTTTGCAAATCTTGAAAAAAACTCTATGTTTATTGTGGGGGTTAATAGTGAGCATGCTTCTCATCTGGCTGACAATATGGTTTTTTTTTCTTGGACATCTCCACGTTCGCTATCTTAGGCTTTCCTTGCTTTCTGGTAGGTTATAGGTTACTGATTATGCTATTCTTATTCAATGTATTACAAGTCGCATTCATTCTTGGTCTATTACAGTTTTGTCGTTAGCTGGAAAACTACAACTTGTTCAGTCTGTGTTGCACAATTTTTCAGGTTTATTTGGCTAGTGTGTTTGTGTTGCATGTTGGTGTGCATCATGAAGTTGATAAATTTTTTAGGTCTTATGTTTGGAGGGGAAAGAAGGAGGGTAGAGAGGGTGTTAAGGTTGCTTGGGGGGAGGTGCATCTTGCTTTTGATGAGGGTGGTCTTGCTATTTGTGATGGACTTTCTGAGAACATTGCAGAAATTTTGAAGATTCTTTAGTTGTTGCTGGCTAGTTCGGGTTCTCTATAGGTGGCTTGGGTGGATGGCTACATTCTAAAGAGGAGGTCGTTGTGGTCAGTTGATTGTGGGGTGGGTCGATCTTGGTGTCTTTGGGCTATCTTGCACTAGTGTTATAGGTTAAAAGAACATGTCTGGCTGGAGGTTGGGGTGGTAGGCAGTGTAGAGTGTGGCTTGCTTCGTGGTTGCAGGGTGGTCTGATCATTGAGTGGGTTGGGGGAGGTGCTCTATGGTGTAGCGAGTCGACGGGAAGCTAGACTTTCTTAGTTTATTGGAACAGATAAGGAATGGAGGTGGTTGCAACGTCTATTGAGTTGATTGATTTATGGGATAGAGTTTAGGTTTTTTATTTGTGTCAGAGTGCTAGGGATTGATGGGTTTGGGTTTCAAGTCGTTAAAATGTTTTTTTATTGAGAGTGTGTGAGATACTTTTTGTCCTCGTAGTGACCTGGTTTGTTAGGCGGGTTTGTTGTGAAAAGGGGGAAATATTCCCAGACATTCCTTTTGTGCTTGGTTGGCCATCAAAGATAGGTTGAGTACTAGAGATACGTTGCGTAGGTGGGATAGTTCAGTTCCGTCGTTCTGTATTCTGTGTGAGGGGGTTTTGAGTTTCATGACCATTTGTTTTTTGTGTCTTTTTAGGTGTGATATTTGGTCTCGTGCCCTTCAGGTCAAAGCTTCCTCTTAGAGGATTGAGGAATGAGATGTTGAGTTGTCTTGGATTTGCTGTAAGGGTATTGGGAAGGGTGCGAGGAGGAAGCAGTGGCATATGCTCTGGTGTGCTATGATCTACTTTATCTGACATGAGCGTAATCATCGTCTCTATGGTGGTTAGGCTCGTGAGCCCACTAATATGTTTAAGATTGTTCAAACTTGTGTTCGTGCTTGTATTGTCTCTTGGCGTGAGGAAGCTCAGGATCTTATTTAGTTTTTTCTTTTTCTTTTCTATTTGCTTGTCCCAGTCTGTGGGGTTAATTTATGTTTCCTTGTTTATGGGGTTATTTATGTTCCCTTGTTTGTGGGGTTGTTGTTTGGATTTTTTTGTGTGTGTGCTTTTGTTGTTCTTTCTGTTGGTGCTTTTGTAGTTCTTTTTTTGTTTTTTAGCATTTGTTGCTTTGGTGCCTTGGCCTCGGGCTGTGAGGTCCTCCTTGTTGTATTAAATTACATTTTCAGAAAAAAAAAAGAGAGGAAAAAGCAGCTCAAATTGAGAAGGAATTAGGTATAATTGTCAAAAGGAATACATTAAGAAGAATAAAAAAATTGTTTTTGTTCAAGTCAAAAACACAATTGAAAATCCAAAAGCAAATCATGTCAGAAACAGTTTCACACAAAAGAAGTTCAAAAAATGAGTTTGTCATTATTGTGAGAAGTATGGCCATATAAGACCTTTTTGCTATAAACTTCTTAAAAAGAATGTCTATCATTCCACTCAAAATCAGAAATATCCTAAAAAATCCAACTCTATTATATAGAGACCAAAACAACAAAAAAATGGAATTGAGATTAAAATCTACTTCCAATAAATGCAATGTTGCCTTTACTATTATCCACATGACTAGTACTTTGATAGTGGATGCACAAGATATATGACAGGTAATCAAGCTTATTTTACTGAAATGAAAGAATGTTCTTCAAGTCATGTAACCTTTGGTGATAGAGCTAGAGGAAAAATTCTTGCTAAAGGAAATATTCTTAAATCAACCCTTCTAAGACTACAAGAAGTTAAACTAGTTGAAGGTCTAACAACAAATTTAATCACGGGCTATACAGTAAACTTTTGACCAAGGCTATATAGTAAACTTCAACAAAGAAGAATGCACGATACTTGATAAAAGTAATACAATCTTTATGAAAGGAGTACAATAGATAGACAATTGCTATCATTGGGTGTCTGATAAAAACAAAATTGTCTGTAATTTATCTAAAGAAGGAGCTCATATCTGGCAAAGAAGATTAGAACATATTTGTCACACCCCACCCCAAGCACTCTTTACTAGGCCTGAGATGTGGCTTGAAGGCAATCGATATCGCTCCCTTAACGACACAAGCTGACCCTTAAACTTTAACTTTGAAACAATAAACACGTTGAAACTAAACACATAAATTTTAAACATAACTGGGTAAAATGTTTTACAGCAAACAAACTTTACATAAGTGTGTTAGATCTAACTTAACTTTATTTACATAACATACATCAACTTCAGCTAACTTTTAACCTAATTTTGATCCCAATTAAAAGGACAACTAAACATAAGTACAAAACAACAAGACATATACGATAATGAAAAAATCCTTCAGCAGACAGATAACAAAGATTCAGGCTCCGAGGATACGATCTCTATCTGGAAAGTGAAAAACACTTTAAAGAGTGTGAGTTAAACGAGTCCAGTGAGTGATACATTTTCTAAATAACTTTTTATAAACCTTCATGATTCATAAACCTTTGAAAAGTAACATAAACAATAACATCAATACTTTAAACTGTTAAAACTTTTACGAAGTAACTTAAATCCTTGTTTTTTTATGCTCCAATTCCAAGTATTTACTCTTGGGAGGAAGTAGGGGTTACTCAATACCCGCTCTAAATTTCAGAGATGGGCATCCCCAATCCCTATTCCTGGGAGGTAGGCGTCCCTAGCTCTGATTCTAGAGATAAGTGTCCTTACCTGAAACTCTTTGGAGCCCTTTATCCTACCTTATTAAGATATGTTCAAGACATCTTGGATCCGAGAAAACATTTATATAATTATATGCTTCAAACCATTTACTAATCCTTTTTTCATAAAGCAACCCTTAAACACAATAATGCTTCCATAAATTCCTTCCTTAAATAAGCCCTAAACATTTCTTAGAACCAAACATGCTTGAATAAATACCTCAGTGAAATCACATCCTGGGAAATCATTCTTAAAACAACTTAAACATTTAATTTAGATCATACATAAACAATAGCTTAAGAACATGTTTTGAAATCACTTTGATAAATTGATTTTTCACTCATAGATACAAGCTTAAGTCTTTGGTTTATAAATTTGTCCGATCTTCTCTAGACCTGAAATAATGTATTTAAGTCTAATTTAATTCATTTGACTAAGAAAATATCAAAATTTTACTTAGAGATGGTAAAATATATAAAAAAAAAAATTGCCTAAAAATGGCCTTTGGCAATATCTGACGTCTAGGGATGGATGGCAGGGGGCTGACGATCACACTAAATTAAGAGAAGTGTGAAGAAACTTAAAACAAAAAATGAGACTTCATTGATAATTCGTCATAAGTACTTAGAGTACTAATTACAATGCTTAGAACAACCTGACTCAAAACATTACACAAACTTTTTTTGCCTAATTGTTACATGCTATGCGAATAAACAGTGGCCACTACCAAAATGATGTGATAAGGGGTACGGTAGAGGATCAAGACTGCAAGTTCAACGTTGGATGTCCTTTGCGACTTGGGGGGAGGGGAGAATAAAACAAAACATTTGAAAGATTGGACTAAAATGTTTAGTGAGTGGGGACTTTATGAATACCTTTAGGAATTAAAATTTGTCTTAACACGACATAGATAATTTGTCAAATAATGCGATATGAACATCGTGTGAGTTAATCATTACATTTTCAACATTTTCAACAAATTTTACATCGTAAGGAAAATCACCTCTTTTACTATTTCACTGTAGGTCTTATTGTGTGGTATACCTCTAGCACACCGTATCATTAACTCACAAAATTATTTTGCATGTTCTATTACGTCTTTCTACCTCTTTCTCAGCTCAATCGTTTACAACATTCTTTTGTAGAGTTGTAGCCATATTGTAGAGTAGTCTCAATGCATTTAGCAAGTTCCATCAATTCCATTACGCATAACATACCTTCTAATGTCAGATCACACAATATGAAAAGAGCATTTCATACCAGATCACACAGCAAGCATGGGGCATCCTATTCAAAACTACACAACATGAATATGGTATTCCATTCAAGATCACATGACATGGATAGAGCATTCTAGTCCAAATCACACAGTAGGAATAGAGCATCTCATCCCAGATCACACAACAAGGATAAGGCATCCAACACTAGAACATACAACAAATGTGAGGCATTATATTGCACAGGATACAAAGAGTATTTTATTTAACCATTATAAAGTTCTTATACCTCCTTCAAACAAATCATTTCATCTCATCATATAGGTCACTGTCTCAATAGAAATGCATTTTAGAAACCTTTGAAGTTTGAAATATTTTGTAAGAAAAACTACTCACATTCACAGTTAATTAGCTCCTTACTCCAGCTTCCTTTGCACTTTGTCAGACTTGGGCTTGTTAGGGTCTTAGGAATCCTTCAAAATCTTTCTAATTCTCTCTTAAGTGAGTTCAGAGTAAAAGCAACTTTGAACTGGTATGGGTTCCTCTATTTATAGGTCTTTTTAACAAGTTTTCTCGTATCAGAATGATTTCCTTTACCGACACAGCAGGTGGTGAATCAATCTTGAATCACCACTCGTCTCTATCCAACCTTATCCGGTAGACATGCTTCAATCAATGGCTGACCTACTGACATCAAGGTCACATCATTATTTCTAAGCATGCCCAAAACTGGCCCAATTTCCCACCACACACTTTCCTCGCGTAGTGACCTTTCATCACATAGTTCTTTCTCGAAGCTCGATCTATTATCAACATTCTCTTTGCATAATATTTTTTTGTAGAGCCCTTATCGTCTTGGCGGGATGCGATCGGTTCCTCACAATTAATCTTTCACTAGTACTACTAAAACTCGTTTAAAGAAAAATGCAACTTCTTCTCATGTTCAAAAGAATCATCCTTCTTGTAGCATTATTCATGAACTAAATACTGGGATAACAACTAGGGAGAAAGATAGAATTGACTATGACAAATTAATTGCCAAGATTTTCTATACTTCACCAATTGAACTAACTTCTTAAATGAAGCTCTAAAAAATGATTTATGGATTAATTATATGCAAGATGACCTCTTACAATTTACAAGAAATAATGTCTGGAATTTGGTACCAAAACCCGATTCAACAAATATAACTGGAACTAAATGGATTTTAAAAAATAAAACAAATGAAAGAGGCTTAGTCACAAAAAAAAATGGCAGACTTGTTCACTACAAGAAATTACACTTTTACCAACGTTGAAAAAACAACGTTGACGAATAGCGGTAATGTCGACGTGGTGGAATACACGTAGGGATAAGGGAGTAATGCAAATGCGGTTTACTACGACGTCGGCAAAAGCCTAAATATTAATTTTTATTTAAAACTTTTATCGACGCACTTACACACGACGTCGACAAAGGCTTAAATAAGATTATTAAAATATAACTTTTATTGACGTGGTGTGTAAATGCGTTGACAAAAGTTTTAAATTAAAATTAAGGTTTAAAATTTTGCTGACGTCCTTACCATCCACGTCGGTAAAGGTCTGAATAATATTATTTTATTCAAACTTCTGCCAACGTCGTGTGTAAAAGCGTCAACAAAAGTTTAAACATTAATTTTAATTTAAAACTTATACCGACACACTTACACACCACATTGGCAAAAGTTATATTTATATTATTAAATTCATACCTTTGTCGATGTCAGCATTTACCACATTGACAAAGGTATGACGCATTAATGATTACGATTGAGCTTTCTTCGATGCCATTAGTGATGCGTTGGAAAAAGCCAAAAAGGCAGACGTTTGTGAGTTGCATTGGCTTCTCCCTTCCCTATTTGTTCTGTTAACACAGAACACACAAAATGCAAAAGAGAAAAGAAGGAAAAGAGAAAGAGTGGGAAGAAAGCTCCGCTGCCGTCGTCGTCTGCCGCCGCCCTCGCCCACCACTCTGTCATCCTCTCCCTTGTCCTCCATTGATTGTTGATTTGCTTGGTATAAGATTTTTACCATTTTTTTGTTTTGAAACTTATATAGTTTGAAATGTATGTATGTGTTATATTATGTATGTTTCATTATGTATAGTTTGAAATATATGCATGTGTAGTTTGAAATTCATTGTATTTTTGTTAATGTATTATGTAATTTTGTATGTGTAATCCATGTAAAAGATGTATGTATGTATAGTATATTATGTATGTTTTTATATGTAAGTTTAAGATTGGATGTGTAAATTTAAGATTGTATGTTGATATTATATAATCAATGTAATGTATGTTTTTTAAAGTTTGAATAAGAATTAGATATTGAATTTTATAGTTAAAATTTGAGTTTAAATATGAATTTATGTTTAGTATCAATTAGTTTATGAATTTGAATTTAAAGTTGAATATGAATGTGACTTTTATGGTAGCCTATTTATTTGTGTTATTAAGGGATGAATTGTTAGGTATATCGAAAGTATTAGTTAGATTTAAACTTAAGTTTAGCTTATTGATGAAGTAAGTTAAAGTAAGTTGGAGTTAAATTGAAGGAAATTGGAGTAAATTGGAGTAAGTTGGAGTAAGTTGAGAGGAGAGATATAAAACTAATTAAACGTATTTATGTTTTAGGACTTTTATCGAGAAGAGTTGGATGAAACTTAGGGATAGATTTTCGGTTGAGTATAGAGAAGGAGTTTTCCAATTTTTAGAGGCTGCAAAACATCACGTCAATAATTACGGACATATGAGGTGTCTATGCAAGAGATGTATGAATTCAAATTGAAACTCATTAGAGGGTGTGGAGCGACATCTATTAACCATTGGAATAGCCTCTTCATATATAGACTATGTGTATCATGGAGAGCCCGTGAACTTGTACAAAGGTATGCAAATACTTGATGAAGGAACGCGTAGTAGTAATAATCATTTTGATGAAGAAACTAGCAGTAACCTATTCTCTGAAGAAAACAAAATGTTGGGTATGTTGTATGATTTACAAGTTGGTATTGAACACATAGAAGGGATAAGGGAAGGTTTGGAGGATGCCATTTATCAGTTGAGAAGATAGAACAAACGTGGTATTTAAGGAGTTATTAAATGAAGCAAGTCGTGAGCTATAATCCGGCTGTTCAAAATTTTCATCCATTAACTTTTTGGTTACAATGATGCATGTGAAGGTTCTAAATGGTATGAGTAACAAGTATTTCGACATGATTTTATAAATAATAGAACGTGCATTTTAAATGTGTGGTACCAATATCCCTGGTTCATTATAAGAAGCCAAACGTAAGTTGCGTGAGTTGAGCCTTGTATATGAGACTATTCATGTCTGTAAGTATGACTGTGTATTGTTTTAGAAGGAGTTTGAGGATTTATAATAGTGTCCGACTTGTGGTGAGTCTCGGTACATGATTAGTTCCAACGATAGATCATCAGGGAATTTTTTTTGCATAAAGTATTGCGTTACTTTTCATTGGTGTCGGGATTACAACACTTGTTTGTAGTGCAAGAAAACTCGACGGATATGAGATGACGTTTATTTGGGGTTAGCTTCAGATGGATTTAATTAGTATGGTCATATGAGTATCTCGTACAATATGTGTCATCTGGTGTTAATTCCTTACAATCTGTCGTTATGGAAATGCATAAATTGAGGAAAATTGATGTGTACCCATAACCATTAACTAAGGAATTGAAAAATCTATGAACTTTTGGTGTGCGTACGTATGACTGTCTTACGGATCAATGTTTTCAATTGTATGCAACCTTGTTGTGGATAGTTAACGACTTTCCAGCATATGGTGATCTATCTAGGGGGAGTATGAAGGGGTATCAGGCATGTCACATCTGCATGTGAGATAGATCGTCGTTCGGGATAAGAGGGAAAATAATTTTCATGGAATATCGATGCTATCTTCCAGATAACTACTTTTGGCGCAGAAGTATGCTACGTGATTGAAAAGTAGAGCGTAAGACACCTCTAGTTGTAATGAATGATAAAAAAATCTTGAAACAACTAGATTCGTTGGAGTTTCCAGTTATGAGCAAGCATCATGCGTTGAAAGATAGAAAAAGAAAGAGAGCTCTTAATTGGACAGAGAAAAGTATTTTCTTTGATGTTCCTTACTTGTTGACATTGCTTATTCGTCATAAACTTGATGTAATGCATATTGAAAAGAATGTTTGTGACAACTTGGTCAATTTGTTGTTAAATATTGAAGGAAAAACCAAGGATACCACGATGCAAGTTACAAGTTGATCAGCAGCGAGTAGGTTAAGTTTTGCAAGTTTCTGAAAGCAGTTAAGTTTTCTGATGCATTCATGTCTAATATTTCACGATGTATGAATGCAAACGAGGAAAAAATACTAGATCTCAAAATGCACGACTATCATGTTCTGCTACACCTACTTATACCAATCGATATTCGTCCATTATTATCGAGAAATGTATACACTATTATTACTGAATTATGTAATTTTTTTTTGTGATTTGTGCTTTAGGACGATAAGAGTCAGTGATTTGGACAGATTGTAGACATATATAATAATTATATTGTGCAAACTGGAAAGAATATTTCCTCCGACCTTTTTTAGTGTAATGGTACACCTTGCAATTCACCTACCATACGAGACTAAGATTATTGGTCCATTTGCTTACAGTTGGATATATCCCATCAAAAGAAGTCTTCGCACACTAAAACGATATGTTTGTAACAAGGCACATCCTGAATGATCTATTGTAGAAAGCTATCATATGAATGAATCAAGTACTTTTTGTTCACGATATCTACGTGGGGTTGAGACAAGATTCACCAGAGATGATCGAAATGATAATAGCATTCCAAAAAATGAGGTGATTGGTGAGTTCAAAATGTTCATTCAGAAGGTACGACCATTATGAGCGTTTTGTTTTTTAAGCATATCACAAGAAGAGCAACGACTCTTTCATTGGTACATTTTCAACAATGTTGATGAAATAGTAGAGTACCACAAGTATGTATCCCTATACTAAACATGATGAGTATTTGTTATATTTGTCACCACCTAAAAGTAAAATTATGTACTTCAGAAAACACCTACTATTGATGCGTCATCGAGGTGAAACCATTTATGAAACTTTGAAAAGATATGGATGAGCTTTTTCTGAATGGTTCAAAGCTCAGGTATATGGTAGGAGTAGATGACTTTGAGAAAGAGTACTACATGCGGTATTTTATATTTTATATATAATTCGTTCATGTATACTCATTTCAGATTATAGTAGAAAGGCGTAAGATTTCAAACAATATTTCTGAAGATTTATTCTCACTCGTAATGGGATCTTCACTTGAGGTTCGCTCTTATAGTGGATGCATTGTTGGTGGCGTACGATTTCACACGTTGGAGTGTGATTCCTGACGCACAACATAGAACAATTGAGTCATAGTAGTCGATAAAGGTGGTGAAGGTGGTACCGACAACAATTTCTATAGAGTTTTGGATGAAGTGTTGCACGTTCAATATTCATTTGGATGACGTGCTTGGCTTTTTAAGTGTAGATGGTTTAACACAAACATCATAAAAAATCATAGGATGCACATGGAACTAGGGTACAAATCAATAAATACGTCCCATTTTTGGTTCGCTGAGCAACCAGTGATTCTCACAACCCAGGCCTATTAAGTTTTCTACCTCGAGGACCCTAAAAATGGTACGAATTGGAAAATTGTTCAAGTGGTACACAATAAATGTGTATGGGACGTGCCAGAAGCAGACCATGTTGAGAATTACCAACTTAATGTATTAGAAATCATCGTCGGACATCATGTGGACAAAACACTTATTGAGGATGCAACTCTGTGCAGAACTGAAGTAGATCCTACAGTAGTGGAAAGACCAAATATTGTGCATCCTGTCGTGGAAAAATTCATAGACGATGAAGAATAATCATCATCATCACATCAAAGGGGGTTAAGCAAAAATGAATAAAAATTTCTTATTAACGCGTATACAAAGTAGTCATATACTTTTTAATTTTATACATTTAGTTTATGCAGTACTACATTTTGTTTCGTTTGTTGATTTTCATGTCTACAGAAATTATGCCTAACTTTTCTATGAATAATCATGATTAAGACATTTTTCTGAATTTGGATGTGTTAGATAATGCAAGCGGATCGTCCTCGGTGGGTGAAAATCCAAGTTCATCTCGTTACACTTAGATACTAGTACTTATCTTTACTGTCCAATCTAATTAATATGTTGTTTTTTCTTTTGTAAAATCGTGTCAACCCTCTCCAACACCTGTTCCAAGGAGGCGACAACACTTCAGGAACATTAAGTTGGAGAGATACGTTCAGCAGAATGGGAGGATTCACATTTCAATCCTTCCAAGAGGGGATATACCTGTCTCCACACACCCCTCGTTTTAGCGACACGATCGGTATGTTGACGCAAGTGCATCAAGGTCGTCAAGGGCGGCCTAGGGGTAAGTCTATAAATTTTTTAACATATATATGTTGAACCTACGTATGTAGAAGACTAATCTCAAACTTATTTATATTGTAGCAATTTTTCGTGCTAGATTTCCAAGATCCATCATTTAATCGGTTTGTTGAGCATCAAATGCTCATCGTGTGGAAAGAGTTTAGAGGAGAGAATCATCGAAACTTTAAGATGTTCAGAGACCTTGAAGAAGCACGGGCAAACCCACTACCCAGATTGGTTAATCGGGTGCCAGATTGGCACTTTCTTTGTGATCACTATATGACTCGACAGTTCCAAGTGATTTATATCACATCTACCTTAATAGTAATTCATTCATTTTTTTGTTTGGATATAATATTTTAATTACACTTTATCTGATTATAGGAGCAATCAAGTTCTTGTAAGGTTGTTAGAGCGAAGCAGCCTTACGATCACATGAGCAGTTCTAAGTCGTTCCTTCAGCGACAAGTCGAGCTCATTGTAATACACGGTTACCCAGTGGACCGTGTCGAGTTGTTTAGAGAGATACATGCCAGTAGTACTGGAGAGTTCATCATTGGCGACAGAGGACACACATGTAAGTTCACCTTAACTTGTTAATTATTAATTTCTATTTAAATTTTGATGATCTCTCCTAACCCTAGCTTGTATTATTGTGCAGAATCAAATATTACAACTTCAGTCGCAACCCATCTTAGAGGGTTCCCAACCACTCTCGAACAAAGAGATATGCGATACTATTTTGGGTAGACGATCAGGCTACTCAAAAGGCCTTGGTTGGGGCCCCAAACCCAAGTCTAGAAAAGGTTCTGCTTCCTTAGCTTCTTCCTCCTCTTACAACCACTAAGCACACATTCACTACAAGAAAATGGACTTTTGGCGACGCATAAAAGGACATCGGTTTAAACAACGTTGGTGTAAACTACCCTTTAGTGACGTTTTGAGTGGTATGTCACCGTACAGGATGTACCACGACGCAGAGCCTGGTCACGTCACGTTTTATTTAATTAATTAAATATTATGGGACATTTCTGAGATGTCACGAGGCTCCACGTCACGGATAATCCATAATTCGCGATGTTTCGTGAAATTATAACGCAAAAACCTGAAGATTTAAATTCGTATTGTAAACTTTTTGCGACGTCACAAAACTCCACATCGCGGATTATCCATAATTCGCGATGTTTCGTGAAATTACGTTGCAAAAACCTGAAGATTTAAATTCGTATTGTAAACCTTCTGCGACGTCACGAGGCTCTACGTCGCAGATTATCCACAATTCACAATGTTTCGTGAAATTACGTCGCAAAAACCTGAAGATTTAAATTCGTATAGTAAACCTTCCGCGATGTCACGAGACTCCACATTGCGGATAATCCATAATTCGCGATGTTTTGTGAAATTACGTTGCAAAAACCTGAAGATTTAAATTTGTATCGTAAACCTTTCGTGACGTGACGTCGCAACAAGATCAGACTTTCCTCGATGTGGCACCGCCAACGTTGCAAACGGTGAAAGGTGGATATCCGTGCCAACTTTCTGCGACGTGAATTAGTGCAACGTCGTAAAATACCAAAGTTTTACGATGCGACGTGGAGAATTTATTAGGATAGTTCTGCCTATATAACCAAAATTCATTCGGTGATGTTCATTCGTGCTGCGGGTATATTGAGAGAGAGGAGATTTCGCCGCCGTTCTGACCATCATTTTAAGGTTGTTTCTTCTTGTGTTTTTTCAACATTTATGTGTTTATATGTAAATATACATGTTTAGCTGTAGGTGTATAAAATTATATGTATATATGTGTATGTTAGTATATGTTTATGTCTATGTATGTATGTATACATGGTCATGTTTATGTTTATATGTATATATATATGTTTATGTATATGTATGTATGTATGTATACATGTTTATGTTTATGTTTATGTTTATATGTATATATTTATGTTTATGTATATGTATGTATACATGTTCATGTTTATATGTATA